>DF361218.1:0-43689 GCA_000787875.1 Solanum virginianum | reverse complement strand
CCTAGAAGATGCTAAAATAATTCACCTCACAACTTTACTATTATTGGGGCCATAAATACTATCCTGAGTTCTAAATTGAACCCAACAGAAGAAATGACATTATGTAATCCTAAAATGAGCAACTTCTGGAATTCAAAGGAAATTGCTATGTCACTCAAGTGGATTTCAAAATCAAAGGAGTAAATTTCATAATAGACTTTCAAGTAAATAATTTGATCCAACAAAAACATTGACCCCAAGTATGGAATTGTAACAAAAAAAATGGCTTTTATTCTCATGTCTACTCTACTCTATTCGTGCCCCCATATATATTCGTTCACCGGTTCCCGAGCCGGTTTTGGTCGTGCGTAATATACTATGTATATATATATGTATATTTTTCGAAGGTGGCTGGATACGGCGGGGTCGGTTTCGCCCAAGGGCCGGCTTCGCTTAGACGGAGTTATGCTGTGATTGGGTCTGTCTGTATCTGTATCTGTTATAGGATCTGTGGCTACCGGGACGCCGGCCCACCATCCTACCTTCTGATCTGTGTATGGAGATGTCGGGGTTAAACTATCTGGGGTTATGATGTGTGATGGCGTGTGATCGACAGGCGCCATCGTTTCTGGTCCGTTTGACATTTGTTTGATATATTACAAACTTTGCAAGTCTTTCTTTGACTCTCTGGAATTAAGCTGAAACCCTAAGGTACATTTACATGAACATATTATCCTATATCCATATTCAGTATGCTGTTCTGATAATCATATGTAAACTTTATGCCTATGTTCTGTTTGATACTCTGAGGATTACATGTACCTTCTATATCTATGCTCAACTTGTTATTCGGGTATCTACATGTACATCCTGCTTTACATATGTCTGTATTAGAGGTCTATGGACAGTCTGTGAGGTTGGGTCCTATCCGGAAGTCTGTGTATTATGTATATCTGTTATGTATTTGAGACTTAGCCACCTGTCTGGACATTATATATGTATACTATGTTTATCAGGCGGCGGGGCCGCAGCGGTGACCTATGCATCTGTTTATATGTTCTGTATCTCTGTTGGTTCACTGGCATTTTCTTTTTCAGATGGCTAGTCACTAAAACAGAGAAAACTCTGCCAAAATTTTGTAAAATAAATGGTAACTTATTTTGAAATCTGGTTCGATTATGTGCTTTGGGCGCCCAAACGGGTGCCAGTCACGGCTCATAGGTTGAGACGTGACAAACACATATCGACTAGTGGATCTAATTTCGTCATTGTCAGTTATCTAGTTTACATCACAAAATCTTTCTAAAACAACAAAAAATTTATTAAAATGCAAACACCAATCCATCGTACCTCTCAAATACCTTAGCAAGCGATGAAGAACATTCTAATATTCACTATTAGGATTATGAATATATCTTGATTTACTTAGTACATACATTCAAAATAATTATAAGAATACACTAGAAACATAGAAACTAGTATAAAATAAAATCTTGAATAATAATATTCTGTTTTAATTTTTTTAAAGCAGTAAATATCAAGCTCAAATGAAACACAATATTTAAAAGTCAAAATACTACCTAGTGCAGCACTTTTTTCCACGCACAATAATTCAAAGCTTTTCTTTTAAAAAAAATTTTTTTTAATCCAAATAAATATTTTTCTCAACTTCAATTATGATGATAATACTCCTTTTCCAGTTGTCCAAGCGGTTAATACTGGCATATATAAAGAGAACCATCCTGTTTTTGTCTCAGAAAAAAAACCTATAGGCCACTGACCTAAGATAAACACAAAAACTTAGGAGAAAGACGAAATATCAGAAACCCCAAAATCCTTGTCTTTATTGGGGTTCTTCGATGCTTCTCCTATTCATTATTGGATTTTCTTCATCTAATATTAAATGCCCTTTTTCTCCCTTTTTATATCTTCCTATTTCATGTATTATATTGATGCAGCAACAAGGGTTTCAAAGCAATCCTTGAGTTTTCACTACTTTCTACTCACAAATCAACTATTACTTCCGCCACTACACTTTTCTGCACAACATGACTGATTCTAAGGTCGGTATTACTGATTTTTGATGTTTTGGTGATTCACACTTGTTCAACTTTGATGGGAAGTAGGGGTTTATTTAGAATCTTTTGAATTATGTAGTTCTTGAACACATCGCTTAAGTTGAAAGACACAATGTTTGTTTTGTCTAATATATGGTGATTGATCGAGATTATGGAAAAAAATCAAATCTTTTGATGTTTGGAATGGTTTATAGGTGTATCTTTGTTTGATTATTATTGGCTTTGAGCAATTTGCTTGGGATGTGTGTTGTTTTTTTTAACTTTTGAAGTATGTTCTGTGAATTATGGTATTGCTTTTTGTTTGTTTAACTGGTATTTGATAGTTTGATTTTTGATGGTGGTGTGGGGGACTGAGGAAGTGAAAAGGAACACAGTGTTGACAGATAGGTATGCTGTTACAGAATCATTTTAGCTAACTAGTCTCTGGGAATGCACTTTTTTCTCATATTATTATGAGATTGGTTAATCTTGTGCTAAGTTGGAATGATAAATTTTAGCCATGTACATTATGGGATGTATCTAATATACCTTATCTTGGACCAGGAGATTTAAAATATCGAGACTAAATGTGAGACTTGATAAGTAACCCGAGAGGGATAAATTAACGAATTTAGATGAGGTGAAGCCAATGGTATTATCAATTGTTAATAATCTTTGCAATTATCAGTAATATGATATTTACTTTTTAGTGATGAAATTTCCTTCTTCTATGGTAAAATAATGAACCTCAAAACATGACTAAATCGTGAGCTAATGTAGATCAATTTATTAGCTGCTAATGCATGGTTTCCAGTGTTTTAATACATTAGTAGCTGCTTTACTTTAAACTACACAATGTCGCTACATAACCATTCATTCATTGGACATGCAAATAACATATACACCACTTATTCTTCTTATTTTTCTTCAAGTTTCAATCTGAAAATCCATTCAAAACCAACTCTAATCATCACCAAATCTCCTTAATATTGACATATAAACTCCAAGGGATATACCCAATATTATGTAATATCACTTAATCCAAACAAATTACAATTTCTTGTAAACTCAATTTTTGAAGACAAAGCTTACAAAAAATTTTAATGGCTGTCAATGGAGCTTTTCATCGTGTTTACTACTTTGGTGTGTTTGGTGACAGAGAGATAGGGAGATGAGAATCCAGTAGAAAGTACTTGCATAGAGAGCTTCTCCATAATACGAACTTACAGTTGGTAGAGAAATAAAGCCATAAAACAGAAAAAAAAAAAAAGAAAGATAAAACTTTTGATTGATTCCAAACTTTCAAGAGAAAATAAAAGACATTACCGGAAATCAATATTCAAGGAACTAACAATTGAAAAACATTGTAAGAACTCCAAATGCAGACTCGTCAAGAAAATTGAAAAATATATTTTCAAAGCCTATATATCAATCTTTTATCCCAAGTAATCCTTACTATAATACGTAATTTAAACCCTCACGCTTATAAATTAGCTTTTCAGATGCAAAAACTTGATTTCCTTAACAGGTCATGCAATGATCATTGTTATAGAAGCATGAGGCAAATATATTTATAATCTGAATCTTGAAAGCTTTATTGTAGAAATAAGTGAACATTTGTTGGTAAGAGGAGAAGAATCAGACTTTAAGGGAATAAAAAGCCAAAAGAAGAAAACGACAATTGGGCATTAATTTCTTTAATTGACGGAGATACTAGTGTGTTAAAAAAATGAGAGAGGCTTCTTTAGAAAAATTAAATGTGTAAGATTAATTTGAAATAAGTTATATCCTCTATTAGTTTTGAAGAGTATAATAATGATAAGTAATTGAACAGAGTCCACATATTATCATAGTAATTAGTTGTTTCTAGTTATTATGAAATACCTTTACCTGTTTGTTGTTTATTAGCATGTAAGTTCACATTTTTGTACAAAAAATTCATATAGTAGGTGTTTGCACACCCAACGAAGTCTCAGGTTTAGCAGAGACAAAAAAGCCACTAGGTGATTTCTTCCCCTCTGTCCTAGTCTTGGTGGACATAGTTACCTGGTATTTGGTATTTGTTGCTGGTGGGAGGTGTCAGGTATCCCATGGAATTAGTCGAGGTGCGTGCAAGCTTGTCCGGACACCATGGTTATCAGAAAAATATATAGTTGTTTGCTTGATGGGCAAAGCTGTTACGCAACTTTTGATGGATAAATTTGTAAATCAACTTTTGCTTAGGGGTGTTCCCACTTTTTGTATAAATATATGATGGTTGAATTACGTCTTGCTGCCAATAAAAAGTTGCAAAATGTTCCCTTTTTCTCCACACGGTTCTCTATGATGACTTTTGGAGGAAGTAGTCCAGTGTAAAGGTTATCTTTTTTGTGATAATCGGGGTGTCCGAGACATCTTGCGTGCACCTCGACTAATTCCACGTGATACTTGCCAATAACAGCAAGTACTAGATAACTTTATTCTAGTGTTTTAAGTTATATTAGATCATTTGTGTATATCTTAGTCTTGTGGAGTTGTGGTAGTTACAAATTACTGTGCTACTGTGTGTTGCTGGATTTCTTTTTACTGTGGATTATGAGAAGAATAAAGTTTGTTCCGGACTGTTCTTGTTTTTACCTGATCAGTGGCATATTATTAAAAATTCATTTAATTATTTTCAACTTTTAATTCTCAAAAAAAAAGTGGCATATTATTAAAAAAGCGACATAAAGCCTTACAAGATGGCTGGATTAATTCAAAGTAATGATGAAGTCAAGCGGGAATGTTTCTTTTTGATGACAAAAGTCGAGCGGTGATATTTTGGCACAATTTTAAACAAATGAACAAACTCAACTACCTACCATGCTCAATAGAAGCAGAAGACTTGTACGAGATTGTAAGATGCGGTAGTTACCCACCCTTTGCTAAAAGTTGGTATATTTTTTTATTTTATAAAGGGAGAAGTGTCAAAATTACCCTCAACTATGAATAGGAAAATTTGCCCTTATTTCAACTTTGGTCCCTAAATATGCCCTTATCATAAGTGGATTGGATTAGATTTGCCCCTTAACTATGGAAAGTAGAGCAAATTTTCCTCTGTTTGACTTTGGTCTCAGATATACCCTTATTATGAGTGGACCGACTCATATTTACCCCTCAATTGTTTTTTCTTTTTGTCAATCCTTTTATTTTAAGGTCTAAAATTAATTTAACTTCTATTTTTATGACAATGAGAGGAATAACAAAAAGAAACATTTCTGCTTATTTTTTCAAAATTATATATCAAAAGCAGAGATTCAAAGAACTTTCCGGTTTGCTCAAAGGCTAAGTAATAACTCTGGATCCTCTCTTAAGATAG
The DNA here is from genome assembly GCA_000787875.1 of Solanum virginianum. Classification (NCBI taxonomy): domain Eukaryota; kingdom Viridiplantae; phylum Streptophyta; class Magnoliopsida; order Solanales; family Solanaceae; genus Solanum; species Solanum virginianum. The sequence goes on along the minus strand of DF361218.1, from coordinate 38,316 downwards.
ATGGAATTCATCCAAAAGCTGGGACCTGTGCGAATTAGGTACTGCTCTCTTTCAGTTTTTGTCTTTGTAAAGATCTATAATTTCTTGTCCACTCAATTGCAATTATATGCATATATTTAGCTCAAAAGAAATAAAATTGATACTTTATGGGTTTTGTTCTTTCTGGCATGGCACGGTCACAATTTCTTCAGCAAGTTCACAGTTTCTTGTCAAGTGTACATGACAACTCCCTCCACTTTCTCCATTTACTTTCAATTATTTCTCACTGATTTAAGAATTACATTTTGTAGGTTCTTGAAGATTATTTATTTTTCTTGTGAAACATATTTGCTTTGTAGAATTATTATTTTGTTAAATTTCAAGAGAGTAACAATTTTCAAATAGAGAAAAGACAGGTATATAATGAGCAATTAGATGCATGTAAGCTCTTTTAACCATCCTGGATATGTGTAGTTCTTCTAGTTATATGAGCTAGTACCCTCATGATAAGGGTATATTTGGGACTTAAGTCAAATGGAGGGCAAGTTTGTTCTACTTCCCATGGATGAGGGATAAATCTGAACCAATTCACTTATGATAAGGGCATATTTGGGATCAAAGTTAAACTAAGAGCAAATTTTCTTTATTTCTCAAAGTTGATGGGCTTTTTTGGCCCAACCCTTTTAAAAAGTATGTGCTGGGTTTTGGCGTGAGTACTACTTGAAAGTCAAGAGGGGGTAGGGTGAATTGAAATCTAGTTAGTAATAAAAGTTTAGGCGACTATTGCTATACATAAATCGATTCACCTGTAGTAGTCTAATAAGCAGAGTATAACATAATGTGAAGTACTGAAAGATAAATTGGTACAAATTTTTTATACTGGTTCATATCACCGGTGTGATGTCCTGGTTCATATCACCGGTGTGATGTCCAGACCCCTTGGGTTACAAGTGTTTCTTTTAAAGCTTTTGAATGAACTTTGAGATACAGTTTTTTGTTGTGATGAACTGTGCTAAGTTTCTTCGATCTGGACAGTCCCAGATTTTGTCTATGTTACAGCCTCTACTGGCATAGCTTTTCTAGTCTCTCTTTTATTTTTCTCACTACTTGTAAACTATAATGAGTACAATGTTTTGTAATATAAAAGAGCTAGTTTCTCTTGCTCAAGTGAAGTTGCACATCTGTTCCATCGATCCTGTTTTATACTGATGAATTGATTTTATGACCGTGCTGTGTAGAGGATCAATTCTTTATTTTGATTGTTGCTGAAGTCATTATTCCATCCTAAATTGATCTGATCTTGATACTGCTGAGATAGAGGCGAGAATCAATTACTTGATTGATTTCTCTGATTTGCTCTTTAGGATGGTCCAACAGAATTTCCTTCAATCAGGGATACGGTGGTGATCCTTGATTGAGAAGATACGTCTGTATGTATTGCTCCTTATTTGCTTTCCTTCCATGTAGCTGAGTGGGAATCTTCCTTGACTGTAGGGTTCTTTTCTTGATCTTGTTTACTCGTTTGATCTTTGTAAGAATCTTCCACAAGTGCTTCTTTCAATCAGCAGTTATCCTTAGATGGAAATTGCCTTTTTGACCCTGCAGCATTCCTTAATTTGCATATGCCTCCTTTTGCTTCTTTTTCTTTGTCCTGCATAGTAAGCATTCAGTTAGGTATCATCATTAAAATTAATCTGACCCAAGATATGCATAAGATGAGTGCCATCAAAAAATGGATGTTAAATTGATAAGAACGTATAAGATTAGAAATTATCACATCCTATAGAGGATGCAAGTAACATGCGCGGACAATGGGAGTAGCTGATATGGTTTGGCCATGCAATGTACATCTCTAAAAGTTCCCGAGTAGAAGTGTAATGTTATGGTTATTGAATGTAATAATAGGGGATGGGGTAGATCAAAAGCACATGGGAAAACATTTTTGTGCATGGACTACAGTTTCTGAGAATCAATATGAATTTAGCTAAGAATAGAACGTAAATGTGATCAGAAGTTAAGTCTCTAAGTTGTTAGACTTACATTGAGTTCCATAGAAATAAGTGTGGAATTTAGAGGACTTAAAGCTTTGAAGGACCTCCCATATTAGACTTGAAAGACAAATCAGTTGTATTTAAAAAGACACCTTCAATAGAGTGGAAATATATCAAGTATTCATATTGCGGACTCCCAATTAGTGTGGGATTGTGGCAGCATTGATTGATAGTTGCTCGGTTGTGCCTATATAACGATTTGCAAAAAAATAAAGTTCAACTGGTAAAAAAGCTGTATGAATTTACTCATGCCTCTGCCCTTTTCTCGGTAATTTTCCGTCTTTTAGTCAAAGTGTGGGCCTAATAGTCTCACTAGAGGTGAAAATAGCCTTCAAAAATATATTTGAAATTCCTTGATCCTAGGATAAGAGAAGTGGTCTGCATTTAGCTAGGTTTATGAAGTCCATATTGTGGTTACACAAGTCTTGTGAAGACTGATTTGGATTTGAATTGATGGTGAGGCAGTAAAGAGACTCAAAATGAGCAGGTACAATTGCAGGCAAAATGAACTTGTTACATGGATTCGACATTAGCGATGTCATGCCAATTGTATCAAGTGTGGTTTGTACTTAATAACTTCATATGCATATCTTTTGAGCTCATGCGTCTTAAGTATTTGTGAATATTTGACAAAGTAATTGGTATGGTATGATAGGGATGGAAAATGTCTGAAGTGCAGTCTACAGCCTCTGTGGATTTACTTGATTGTTTGCTACATGTTTAGGGGTACTTTAGTTTGAAGAAATTACTGACTACCTTTGATTCCCCCCCCCCCCCAAAACCTCCAAGCCCCCACACACCACAACAAGATTTTTTTGGTTAGCAATGATAGATCCAACAATGTTGCTTTTGTCTTGATATGTTGTAGGTATTTTTATTTGGTTCATTTACTGAAGATGAAACAAAGTCATTGCTGAACCAGCCATCTGGTTGTGATGGGAATAAGCACGTGGAAAAAAAGGTGCTAGTTAATTCCTCAAAATTGGTGCCTGATTTGTCTTTTGGAAGTCTCAGTGCTGTATCCAATTCCCAACCCAATTCCCAATCCACTTCTTCAAAAGAGGGAGTAAGCCCAGATTCCTCTACTACTCTCAAAGAGCAGAAAGCTGGGCCAGATAACTTACTCAGAGAAAGCAAACAGAATGGAGATGTCCACAATGATCACTACATCAACGGACATGAAGGATCTGCAGTGGTACACAATATAGACTTAAGCAATTTATGTGTGTCAGAAGATGAGTCTAGAGGTTTTAACAAGTTATCTAGAACTACTGGACGAGATGATGATGCGCTACTAAATAAAAGAAAATTGAATGGGACCACTAGCAGTTCAGCAAAAAGTGAACATTTAGAACAGGCCCCTCCAGATAGTGGGCCTCTTGATGTTGCAGGCCTGCTACCTCGTGGTTTAATCAATTCAGGGAACTTATGTTTCCTTAATGCTACATTACAAGCTCTTTTGTCCTGTTCTCCTTTTGTTGAGCTTTTGCTAAAGCTAAGGATACTTAGTATTTCCAAGGCTGAGTATCCAATATTAGCTGCATTTGTGGGGTTTCTTTCTCAGTTTGTTGTACCTAGTTCTACATGTACAATGAAGAAAGATGCAACCAGTATTGAAGTTGGTACGCCCTTTACCCCAGCAATGTTTGACACAGTTCTGAGGAAATTTACTCCTGATGTGCCTAAATCCATTTCTGGCAGGCCAAGGTCTGTACTTATTTACATTTCTTAGTGGTTATTGTTACCTTCTTTATGGATGTTCGTCCATGTCCTTGACAGACCTTGAGGTCACCATTTTGAGCCTTAATGATGTCCATTATCTGTTGAGAAGAGAAAGAAAAAGGAATTTGTTACTGCTTTACTACCAAATGTATGAATTACACATTTGCCTGACTGTTCTGATTCTCCTTTTTTTACCAGCTCCAAAATGGTTAAAGAAAGGAAAAAAAAAAAGTTGTGCATGTATTGTAGTTTCTTTTTCTTCTTTTTACTACTGTTTAAAACTCCCTTTATCAACATTTTTCCAGACAAGAAGATGCACAGGAGTTCCTGAGTTTTGTAATGGATCAGATGCATAGTGAATTACTAAGGCTTGAAGGGCAATCAGGTTCAAGTGGGAAAAATTCATCTCTTGTTACATCGGAAGATGATGAGGGATGGGAAACTGTTGGCCCAAAGAACAAATCTGCAGTCACAAGAACTCAGGACTTTGTTCCTTCAAACTTGAGTGCCATTTTTGGGGGGCAGTTGAGGAGCCTTGTTAAAGCAAGAGGTAGTGTTTTTTTACCTTTGAATTATTTTGCATCTACTTGATGCCGATTAATGATATCTCTCAATTCATCAAAGAAAGAAAAGATTTGCGTCTTGTCTAAACACTGTATGCTGCTTATGAAGAGAATAAGACTACTAGACTAGTCAAATCTACGGACTGAAATTTTGGTAATTTCCCTGGTGACTTTTCTATGCTATTTCCATAAATTTTCTCGTCTTGGATTGCCCATGTGAATCCTGCTTCAACTGTGATAACCATTAAGTGGTGTGGATCATCGATTTAAGTAAAATTCGGACAAATAAGGACAAAGCAGTAGGTTTAGTAAATTTTAAATAGCGTTTGAGAAGAGGTAAGAATCTTTGATGATGTTCTTCCTATCTTTAGAAATAGTGCTTCAAAAGCAGTAGGTTTAGTAAATTTTAAATAGCGTTTGAGAAGAGGTAAGAATCTTTGATGATGTTCTTCCTATCTTTAGAAATAGTGCTTCATATTATAAATAAATGGCCATCATGACAGTATCTGTAAAATGGGAACTTCAGAAATTCCTTGCATGCTGTTTTTCTTGATTTTGTTTGAGCATGTAGATTGCACATGACCAGTATATTTAGTATTAACTTCATAATTCCAAGATATAACAAATTTGAACATCTGGCTTAATTTTAAATTTGTTAATGGGTGCATAAAATGCGAATGAATAACATATGGCTGGCAATTGGTAAAGAAATGCGATTTCTGGTTGTAGATGGTTGGAACCTTTTTCCACAGCAATTGGCCTATGTATCATTTTCTTTGTTAGATCCTAAATTTGCTACATAACAAGCACTCCCAGTCTAACATAAATGGAGTAGCTCTCTTGTGAGGCAACTAGAAGATGTGCTTATGCATAATGTCTTTTATCCATCTACTTTGGTAGGAAAGACAAACTTGCCGGACCTATGAAGTCCATTCAACTATATTTCAACTTGGATCGAGTTTTTCATTTTGAATCTACTTTGTTGTAGGCAACACACCCTCTGCGACAGTTCAACCATTTTTGGTGCTCCATCTTGATATTTCACATGAAGCTGTTCGCAACATTCAAGATGCTCTCTGCCTATTTTCTGTCCCTGAGACACTCGAGGGATATAGAACAACAGACCGAAAGGTAAATTATTCTGTGACCTTTGGGCATTTGGCTAAAATTGTTTGCAGTTGGGGAATGGTCCAGTACCTAATGTCAAGTATTGAGTATGTGAACCTACTCTATAAATTTGTATCAAATATTAGACGGTTGACTATTCAAAGGCCTCTAGTGTACAAGTTCCCTAAGAACCTTTCCTTCTTGTTAAGGACATTGACTGTGCCCGCCACCATCCTTGTTTTAGCTTTTGATAATGTATTATTTAAGGAAATGCTATGAGTTGCCGTAAGGAGTCAATCTGCCCTTATTACATATTAGGAGAGCCTATGGAATTCCAATAATTTATGTGCATCATCTACAATATGGAAATTACACCAAAAGGATTACGGTGGTTGGATTTAAAAAAAAGCCTTCAGTTCTTAAAAGGTGATTAAACTTTCATTCAACTCGTCGGGGTTCCTTACCTTCTGGCTTCTAGAGAGTTCATAAATGCATAGTGGGATTGCGAGCCATGTATTATGCAGTTGTTTTGATTCTTTCCATGCCAGCTCCAAAAAGCTACTCCCTAAAGTTCTTGCATTGCTGACTGGAATTCAAAGATGTTTAACAAACTTCCATTTGCAAGGTCATCAGAGAAGTGGAGACAACAATCCATGCTTTTTTGCCAACGTGGGTCACTTAAAACCCCCTCCCGCATGTTCTGGACATCTGTAGCATGGGTAAAATAACAATAACATAGGGATCCAAAATTGGGTAACCAATAATTGGAGAGAGTCAAGTCTTTTGATATCATGTACTAAATTAAATGAACCTTTGCTGTGAAACAACCCCAAAAGCTGGTTCATGAGGTGAGAATTGTCCAAAATAATCCATATCAGGAGACGAGTCGGTAGTCTATTCATGCAACAAATGTGGGACACTTAACAACCAATTTTTCATCTTGATAGGATGCAAAGGCAAATTACAATTTAAGTACAGTAAAATGATTTTCACTTGATTAAATTTCCTGTCAACGGGATCTGGATTAGCTTTGTTTTTCCCTGGATGATTATTGACAAGTTATAGCCGGTTTATTGTTCTCGGTGATCAAGGCAGGATACATACTACCTGTTGGTGACCTGTAATATTCTTCATTTCCTCTCAGGTTGGAGTGGCTACTGCCAGAAAATCCATCAGCATACAGACACTTCCTAAGATGATGATTTTACACCTGAAGCGGTTCGGTTATGGAAGCTATGGAAGTACTAAATTGCATAAATCAGTTCAATTCCCTCTGGAACTAGTGATAAGCCGCGATTTGCTTGCTTCTTCGACTACTGAGGTAATCTTCCAATTGTCATTTACTCAGAAGTGGGGAAATGCATCACATGTCAAAAGTCAAATTTTCTTCAGAAACCCTGGCAATAGTGCATATCTTCTCGTTTGCGCCCAAAAATGAAAAATCATCACCTTTTCTGCATACATCATCAATGAAGCAGCATATTCTTCTACTATGCGATAAACATGAGGCAAAACTTTTATCTTGTTCTTGTTGTTTAACATACAGGGCCGACATTATCAACTTGTTTCCACAATCACCCACCATGGGAGAGAAGCTTCTAAGGGGCATTACACTGCCGATTGTCGTCACCAGAGTGGGAAGTGGTTGCGGTTTGATGATGCCGCTGTTACTGCTGTCACCACCAGCAATGTGCTGCATGATCAAGCTTATGTGTTATTCTACAAACAAGTATAGGCAACTGCAGTTTTAATCTAATTAGGTAACGGAGCTGGGATAGAAGAAGACATTCTGAACATTGCAACACTCAGGCTTCTGCAGTTCTGTGCAATCCAGGGTTGTCTCAGATAACTACTACTGTTTCTACTTACAAGGTCATCATGGAAATGGAGCATCATTAGATGTAGTAAATGTATGGAATTTTGTTCAGTTTCATTTTGTTCCCTCATATCTTTGTATTAGGAAAATCTGACTATGCTGATGTGAGAATTAAGGTCTAGATGTTTTGATATTCGATAAGCGATGAGTTGGTCTCCTTTAGTTATATTTATTATGTAGAAGCATTGCTTAGTATGTTGTCCTTTCGAAGTAGTTCATTTGCCTTTTTTTGGTCCTGGTTTTTGATTAATGATGAAATGAAATAGCCAAACAAGCAGCAGAAAGTATGCCTTGTTAATTCACTGTGTTGGTTGGATCATTCAAACTTTAAAATCACAGCTTCCACTTTCTGCAGGAAATAAATTTACAAATATCTGGTTTAGTTCAATGTCATTAAAGAAAAAAATGCATATGCCATTGAGTAACAGTTTGCAGTGGTGCATTCTTTTTTCAATTACAGAGCTCTATAAATTTGGAAGGAGCTATATAAAGGGAGAGGAGTGTATTAAGATGAAAAAGTTCCATTTGGATCAAAGCTTCTTCCATGGTGTTTTGAGCTAAGATTTCAATTTTTCTGTGTTTCAGTAAGAACATCTTCTCTTCCCTAGAGCTAAGGTTCAAAAATACAGAAGAAATCTGTGTTACTCGTACCATCAAAACAATTCTATTCCATTGATTCCTCTTTCATGATAACATATCTTTTTGGCCGAAAGTACAAAGTAATATTTCCTCCATAGTATATGTCAAATTTATTTTTCTTTTTGATATAATTAATGAATGTATATAATTAATGAATGTATCTCCCTTATACATATTAATGAAATTAAGTTTCACTAGCATGAAAAGAAATTCTGAATTTATGCAGCACATTTTTCATCTTATCTGCATAAAAAAGAATGTTAAATTTTCTATTATTAAAAATAATGTAACTTTTAAAATGTTAAATTTTCTATTATTAAAAATAATGTAACTTTTAAATTAGTATATTTTATCTTTAAAGAAATTATTTATAGTTATACAAATGGTCAATGAGTGTTTTAAACTATATTTTTCAAAAGTCTTTTTTTCTAAAATTTTTTATCAAGTCAAATATTGTCATATAAATTAGAACTGAGGAAGTATTAGTATACTGATACTTGTATTACTTTTTGTAGTTAAAGAATAAAAGCATAAACAAAAATAAGTCAAAAAGATTGTGCTCTCTATATTGTTTCATTATGTTATTAATTCTTCTAAATTGCACTTTTTAATGGTCCCTGGAATATTTTTAGTTGAACTGGAATTAAAATTAAAATAGAGCTGGATGGTCTTTCCAAATTAGTTGCATTTTGTTTTTGGAATAAAAAAACTAATCATATGAACTTTCTTAGTGCTTTTTATTTATTTTATTTTATTTATCTATTACTTTATTTTTTTGCTTTTTCCTCAAAAGAAAATGTCAATTTTCAAACCCTACCTAACAGACAGCAAAAAAATTGTTTGAAGATTCTTGGGATGAGTCTTTCAATAGAAAAAATCTAATTTTAGTAGGGTGGTAAGATGTCTTTTAATTTAAGTATAGGGACCAAAGAGGAAAAAGTAGGAATTTATAGTTTGGTCCCCCTTTTTTGATATAATATTACGAATGTGTTTGGGTACTTTCCTTTGAGTTCAACTAAAGATCTCTCTGTTTTGGCTTTAGTGGTCCAGTCCACAGACCAAAAAGCAAAAAGTTAAAATAAGAAAATATTCCCTCTTATTTGCCCATATAATTAAAAATATTATTTTAAATTATTTATCAATTTAAGATAAAATTAGTTAAGTTTTTGTTAATCATGACATTGATGGATAAGATAGAGAAATAAAGTTTATTAAAAGAATTAAAAAGTAAACTGATAAAAACTCTTTTATTTATAAAAAACGTGTAAAGAAGAAAATGAACAAGCAATATAACACGGATAGAGTAACAAGACTCCCCTCATTAGGTCCCCCAAGAAAAAGTTTAGATACTTCTTTTTTCATTTCCCATTTGGGGTAATGCTGATGGACGCAGTAGCTACATGGACTCCTTCCTTTCAGTTGTTGTCAGTGCTTTTTCGAGCCAAGTGAAATTGTTTTATTAGAAAGGGCAGGCAAAGCCCGAAGGCTACTATTGCAATAGGAAGAGCGAAACGAGGAGAGGGACATTCAGCCAGTTGACAATAAGAAATTAAAAGTAAAAATTACAAGTTCATGGTGTCCTTTTTAAAATAGATATTTTGGAATAATTATTTAGTATTCAAAATTTACTGATTTGATGAATTTATAATGATATTGAGTAGGGCCACAAGGAAAGAGACTTTTTTATTAAAGATTTTTTTTGTATTTTGCGTTTTTATATCGAAACTTTTTATTAAGAGCTAAAGAATTTTATTTATCCCATTAGCTAATACATACTTTAATAATTGACTTTGTTATGGTTAAACCACCTCTCTATGGCACATCTGCTGTTAAACCAAATTTTCATAACCATTTTGAGCTCAAAATAAGAAAAAGAAACACAAGTAAAAAGACAAATAAATCACTACGTACTATATATGCATGGATAAATTAGGGAATAAGTTTGCACATAATTTTGGTTTGACATGTATTTGGTGTGACAAATATTGTCACTTTTAGTGTGTACTACTATTATTATTAATTTTTAATATATACTCCTTTCATCTCAAAAAGAATGTCTTCGTTATTATTTGAACAGTCAAGTAATTTTTTTTTAATCATGACTTTCTGAAATACTTTCTATATATTTTGAATTATATTGCACTTTATAATACTTTGTAGTTTCTAAGGAGGTTAATTTTATTTCAAAAAAATTAAAGTTTTTATGTATGAATTGATATCGAACATTAATTAGTTTTGAATAATAATTTGCAGTAGTTATCATCAAAGGATATGGTATAATAGTTGGAACTGTTTTTTTTGAGCTTTAAGTATGAAAAACTTTTTGGTAGTTTCCTCAAACGGGCTCTACATAATGCAAATATAAATTAATCTGACTTCAATGCAGGTTCAAAACACCGAATGAAAACCAAAACACTTGTAGCAATTAGTCACACACATGAAGGTAATGAAGAGTGGTTGTGCTTTTTGGGTCAGGTGAATTTTACCAAGATAATTGAATTCATGGACATAAATGCAACCTATATATTAGTTGGAGAAAAAAAATCATGATGCAATTCAATGAGCAACAACAAAACTACACCACCACCACCCCCTTTCCACAAATATTTAAAAAAAAATAATTAACATATGAAGAATTCTAAGAAATGTAGATCACTTATTAACCAACTCTCCAAGAAAATCTTTCAAGTGAATCAAAGGTTTTGTATCTTTAACAAGAAAAATGAAAAGGAGGGGATAAAGTGTATTTTGATGAATTAGTTAAAGGGGGGTGGGGTGTTATTTTAAATTCTTATTAAGGATGTAGAAAATGCCACCATAAACATAATATGGTGGATTAGTTGAACAACTATTTTGAAATACTTACCAATAAAAACTTAATTTTTTTGTTAATAGCAACATGATCATTATCCTATAAGCTTAATAGTGTTAAAAGAGAAAGGACAAGAAGTAGCAACATTTAGCAAATTAAAAAATAGAATATGTTAATGAAAGAAACAAAGAATAAAGAGCCCTAGAATTGGTACACACTTTAAGTTCATTCCTAAACAAAAATCTAGGAATCCTAAAAGTTCATTTGCCAAATAATGGTGGGGTTCAGAGCAGCTTCCCATGTTTCAGGGAGCTATCTGCAACTCTGGTATCTCATTGTATATTAAAAATATTCTTATAATTTTAAATATGTCATAATATTTTCTTGTCTATAAAAATTTCTCATTCATAAGAAATCTAAACTTGAAGAGTTTACGACAATAACATATCCAGTAAAATTCTATAGGTGAAAAATATACTCATAATTTACCACTATCAAATATAAAAAGATATATAAAAATAGTGTCATATATAATAGATGGAGTAGTAAATATTTGAACAATATTTTGGGTGGGGGTGGGGATGTATTAAAAGCTAAAGTTTTTTAAAAAAAAAAGTGAAAGTTTGCAAATCTTCACATCAAAACTACTGAATGTTTGATTTGAAATTCAAATACTGAAGTTCAATATTTGCAAAATACTCATAGTAGGACAAATATATTAAATTCTGAAATTCAGTATTTTGAAAATTATAATATGAGATAGTGATAAGATCTATGTACATTTTATCCTCTTCAAATTCTACTTATGGGATTTCACTGAGTATGTTATTGTTAATGTAATATGGACAATTTATCTACTTTGTCATAGTATACAAAGTAGATGACTTAATACTATGACTAATTGAGCTATATACAAATTAGATGACTTAATACTATGACTAATTGACCTATCTGTATAATATATATATATATATATATATATATATAACTTAAATTCATTATCCTTTTTAACGAAAGGGGAGAGTTGTTGAACGAGTAGACAATAAGATGCAAAGTTGAAAAATGAAATTAAAAAATTATAAAACAATAGTATATTCAGTATAATCTCTCACAAATGAGGTTTGAACATGACAAAAGTGTATATTGCTTTTTGTAGAAGTAGAAAAATAATTTTTAAAAAATCTTCAACTCAAATACAACAAATCCAAATATATTTATGAGCGAAGAAATATAACACCAGAGAGAAGATTACCACTAATACGAAAAGCAATACAAATATTTTTTTATTGATATCTATCTATCTAATCACACTCATTTGACTAATTACAATTCTCAAGAAATATATTAAAAAAAGAACATTTGACATAAAAGAATCAAAAAATGAAACAATAATACATTCAGTATAGTTACATAGAATTGATTTGAAGAGAACAGAGTGCATGCAAATGCAATAGACTTTCTCCATTTTCCCATAAAAACTCCATGTAATCTTCACTAAAACTCAAAAACAAGAAGAAAAATGAAGCTTCAATCATACTAAAATCCTAACAAACCCTTTTGTATAAACTCACAAAAACAACTAGAAGCACTGTCCACACTGTAAAAACAAAAACAAAGAGTCAAACAGTGCATCTTCAAGTTGAGAAAATTTTCAGTTTAATGTCAAAGATGAGTCCTTTTTCTCATACTTTGGAATCCACCAAACTCTAAGAGTTTTATCAAGACTTCCACTATACAACATGAACCCACCCCCTACACTAGCTGGTGAAGCTTGTAAACACTTAACAGGTCCTTCATGTCCTTTAATAACACCAAATTTAAACAACCCTCCATTGATTTCCCTTTTCCATATACAAATACTCTTATCAGCTGATCCACTACACAAGAATTCACCCATCATCAAACACATACACAAAACAGCCATTTCATGTGCTTTCACTTCACAAACCAGTTTCCAACTATCAAGATTCTTGTTCCCTACCCACCCCATCACATACCCATCTGAGCCCCCACCATATACATAATACCCATCTTCAGAAACCACCACAGAGTTCAAAGAAACATCTTTATGACCCTCTAAAATACCCTTAAGTGAATGTGTAGAATTCCCCTCTTTTGAACCCCAAGCTTTAATCTTTCCATCAGCAGAAGCTGAATAAACAACCCCATTTTTACTAGCAACCAATCCATTTATAGCATCATCGTGAGCCTTAATTGACTCTACACACTTGAGATCAGAAATTCTCCAAACCTTTAAACTTTTATCCCAAGAACCAGAATAAATGTACCCATTACAAACAGCTAAACAAGAAATGCTGTCAGCATGTTCAATCCATAGTTTCTTATGATGTCTTCTTGTCTGAACATAATTGCTCTGTTTCATAAACTTCCCAAGATAATCTTTTGTAGTGGGCAATGTATCAACAAGCCTGAAAACATTTTCGGATCTTCTCGAAACCTTCCAAACACGAATTCTTGAATCTTGATGTGCTGTGAAAACTTTATTGCCAATAGTGACAAGTGCTTTAACAGAGCCATCCCCTGTTCCAAATTTTGTAAATTGTCTTAAATCAGGCTGTTGCCAAACAATAATATCCTTACCTTGAGAAGCACTGAGGATGAACTCCCCACAAAGGGCTAAACAAGAAACTGTTCCTACATGGCCTGAAAGAACAGCTAGAGACTTGTAAGAGTGGAAACAAGAAATGGGGGTTCTTGAAATCTTTAATTGGAGATCTAATAATTGGAAATCTTGAAATCTTCGCGATGTTTCTGGGGTTTCTTCTGATTCACTGCTGCTGCTACTGCTGCTTATTATACTGCTTGATGATTCGGATAACAATGGCGTTCTGTAGGTTTGTGATGCCATTGAAAGTGGAAGGCTTTTTTGCTTTGACTGAAGCATAAGCATTTCTTGAGTTTTCTATATATGAAACAGAGAGAAGAAGAAGATGGTGGGAGAGGAATAGTAATAGATAAAGCTTTAATAAAATGCAGAAATGGTGAGAGATTTTATTATTATAAAGAGAGACGTTATAGATATAGAAAGAAAATTATACTTAATAAATCATAGAAACGTTATGGATTTTGTGGGAAGAAAAAAAGGAAACAATTAGTAGTTGAATATTACTCTTGCTTCAATATTATAAGTCATAATATTTAATATTTATATTATTTAATAAAAAGAATTTAATTTAAAAAAAATTTAATTTACTTTCAAAATTTTAATTGTAGCGTATAAATAACAACAAAAATTATTACAACTGAACAACTTATATTTCTATAAAGACGATTTGGAACACTAGTCTGTTTGTAGCGCTTAACGAGGAGTAATTCATAAATTTATATTTGATAATTTGATAATACCTGAATAAATTTCTCATTTTATCTTATAATATATCCATCTTGTAATCATAATGATAAAAATATTCAAATATTTTAAGAATATTTGTAGTTTGCATAATAAAATCGTTTCGATCCTTATTAGTCTAACTCTCTCATATAATAGAAGCTTAAAATATAGTTTATAGGCACCCCTATCAGGAAGGAGGAGCGTTGAGGGGAAAAGGAGCATGAAAGACTTGCTATGAATATAATACAATAATGAAAACGAAAGTCTATATCACACAATATTGTATATTAACCTCCCCGAAAAAATCATTCATTTTTAGAAAAAGAAAAAAAATATTTATTTCTTTGATCATTTTCAATAATCTGATAGATCTATTGAATCTTTTCTAGAAGGAGTCTCAATAGGCTGCTAAATTGATAATCTTAATTCGAAATTAGATCTACGACTCCCTTAAGATTAGGAGCACTCAAAAGTGTTGTCAACGTTGTAATCTATGGTGCTTCTAAGATATCTAGACGATTGTTACTCTTTCGTATGATAAAAAATACATCAGGTGTTTTAATTAGCTTTGCTCTCTGAAAAAAGATATAGAACGTTTGTAGTTTTTTGATTATGTGAAAATTTCTTTAGTTAAATAAGGATAAAATTGGAAGAATATTATTAATGTTTTGTTGATGATGTAAAACATAACTTATTTAAAAAAAAAATACCATTCATTTGAAATGAAGAGAGTATGCATTATACTAGTATTTCCTCCGTTAGACTTCTCCACTTTACTATAAACTGATGCTCTATTTTACTTGTCCAATTTGGCAAATCATGAAATAAATCATCACTTTATTTCTTATTTATCCTTATCATCTATAATAATTTCTCAATATATGAATTTATTCCCTCTATCTAGTATTTTTACTTGTTCACCACACTAAAAATATATGTTCATTTTTAGCTATTTAGTTTGAAAAATCATCGGACAATTTACTACTTTATACCTATTTTTACTATTATTATCAAGTATTCTACTATTCCCTCCATCCAGATTTACTTGTCCACTATACTATTTTAGGATATCCAACAATACTTGTCCAATTTATAAAATTAATGAATAATTTATCATTTTGTGTCTATTTTACTCTTGCTATTAAATAATATTCATTTTTCAATGTTTAGATGACTTATATGTAATAAAAGTAACTTCATAAAATTATCCCCATTATTTATTACTTTTTAATCCATATGTTATGCCAAGTCAATAGTAAACAACTGTTATTGAAAAGAGATACTATGTATTTTTCAATACTCAGATAACTTATAATAATTAGGAGTGATATAAAAAATTATAATTTTATTTATTGTTTTAAAGAAATGTGTCAAAGTCAAATATGTATGGATAAATAAATATGGATGAATGAGAGATAGTCAAATGGTGATATAACAAAAATATTATTTTTAAAAGAGTGTGTTAAATCAAGATTGAAGATATAATACAAAATAAATGAGTAGTAGTTAAAGGAGGCTGGGGTGGTGCAACGGCTACTTGGACTTAAACAAAATTAGAACATGAAAACAAAGGAGTAGACCCACAATTGGGCCCCAAAAACAGGCTGTTCTCAACTTTTTGGACAAAACATTTTTGGGTTTCTTTGTTTTATTTACTTTATAAAATATATATATTTGTCATGTGTTGACCAATGATGACAAGCCACCTCAATTGTTTGGTAGGATTCCAACAAGGATGGAATACTCCAATTTTGGTAAACCCTTTTGCCCCACAGATTAAGGTAAAGTATAAACAGCTTGATTTTGGATGAAGATATTATTTTTCTACATCATATTATGTGAAGATATAATATGAATGAATTAATTACGCCCCAAAGTTTCTGTATATATTAATAATTAACAGTAAGAAAGATTTAGACAAATAGATGGTGAAATATTAATTAACTCCTTACTTGAAGACTCCTCGTAAAGAATAAAGTATTACATACTTCTAAAAATATGTATTATTTACTTTTTGGATGGTCGGTTACTGCAGTTAGTCTATGGTAGAGGATTCGTCAAGATTCAGCATACTGTTCATTTTCATTCTTGCATTATAACTTCATTGCTTTGTTTCTAACCTTGACTAAAAAATCAGAGTTGAATTTGAGATTTGAATTTTATAAAAAATTATTGTATATTTAGAATTATTACTTCATATCTACCATTTATTATACGATATTAATAAATTTTATATGTAAATTTATGTTTTACATCAAAAGTATTGGATTCTGATGAACTCAATATGTTAAAAAGCTCCATCCGTTCCTGACTAGGACAGATTTTCCCTCCAGGTCCACCGACCAAATGAAAGTGCACAACTCATGTCCCCCAGCCTCCATTTTAAAAAAGAATAATCCGTAGTATGTGAAAGATGCTCCATTAATGTAAAGGAAAATTTACAAAAATACACCACTTTTCTATCCATAATTATATCTAATACCCTTCCTTCAAAAAATTACAAAAATTCATACAAATCATATAAAAAGTGGCCAAGTAATTATGCATATGTCAGAGCTATTTAGTAGTTGTCTGATCAATCAAATCCAACAATTCATTATTAAATTTGTTTTAAAGTGTATTTGAAATCCATTCCTTCAACTAAAAAGAATTTCATGGTTCCATCTTTCATCTTTTTCTCCTTTCCACTTTTTGCCCTACCATTTTTTGGACGAAATCACTGTTGATGAACATTAGGTTATATTTGAATGGAGTCTACTGATTCACCTTCTCAGAATTATAGTAATGCATTACCAAATTCAGATAATTTTAGTCACCCCGATGGTGTTCAACCAACTGAAGATTCGCGACTGCATGAAGATCCTGACAAATCATTGGAGGTTTCAAGCGTTGATGCTTCTAAAGATAATAGGTCTATGAAAAGTAATGCTTCAGCACGCAAGAAGACGAAAAGTTCAAACGTTGAATCATTAAAGAAGAAGAAGTCTAAAAAAGTTGTTAGGTCTACATCCAAAAGCCAAAGTGATGAACCCTTCAAAAAAAAAAAAAGCAGTGTCGTTGTCTGTCAGACCTCCATTGCCCAAGGTTCAAACTTTTTGTGTTTGTTTGGTTAGATTTTTTTGTCGTATTTAGTTTTTTGATCGATTTTTGTATCAATATGCGTGTTCTTGATTTTTTAAACTGATACTCCAATACTTTGTTGGATCAGTAGCAATTTTTGTTGTATGAAAGTGTATCACAGACTACTTATGTATCAGTGTATCATCCAATATTTTTCTGTATTAGTGCGCTTAGCTGTGGTATCAGTGCGTTAAGTTATGGTAATGTTTGATTCATATTTGTTTGTATCCGTTTTTTGTATCAATAATGTCATTTATTATGTACAATGACTCCTGAACAAATGTATGATATAATGCGTTAAACAAATTTTATCTTTTGTATCAATGCGTCATTAAATTTTCGTATCGATGGTACACGAGATATAATTGTGTACTTTCATATTATTATGATCACAGAGTTACTTTCAATATGATCTGTATCAACATCTATTATGTTCTTATTTTTTGGAACTGATACTGCAAGTCTTTTATTGGAGGCAGTAGCAACATTTTTTGTATCATGGACTATTTTTTGTATCAATGCGTCTAGTTTTATAAAAGAAGTTTAATATCAATGTTGTATCACAATTGTTTCTAATTTTTTTGTATCAATAATGTGATTTATTATGTACAGTGAGTTGTGGATAAATATATGATACAATTATGTTCAACAATTATGGTGTCAGAAATATACTTGTCTGGACGCTTTAAGGTATCAATACTTGCACTGATAGCTATAGTTTTGACTATCTTCAATCTAACAATTGATATGTATAACATCATTCATAATGTATTTGTTTGGGTATCAACTATTTTTCATCTAATTATGATTACATTACAACTGCCTAAACTGATACGTATTTGAATTCACTGAAACAATAAAATATTATAGAATTTATTCTATTTCAAAGGTATCAGCCAATTCAATTTTGAATGTTTCTCGTATTAATGTGCTTAATACACAAATGCACGTATAATGATATATAGACGAAAATTAAACACGCTTTGAGGATGATACGAAATTTATTATATTCATTTTGTTTCTACAACTGATACCTATTTGTCTTCCATTAGCAGTGACATTATTGCAAATGTACTGATACGTGAATGAATCACACCGACCAATAAAAAAAGCAAATGTCCAATAACAAAACAAAAGACACATCAATAATAAAGAACAGATACACCAATTTATTCAATATTGACTTCTGATACTTATTTGCCTTCTGTTCGCACTAACACAACTACACACCTGTTGATACGACGATGAATCACACAAACATTATAAAAAGGAGGTGCAGGCATCAAATTTTGTATCAACACAGCTGCAACAAAAATTATTTCATAAATAAACAACAAAATTATTATCATTGCTGATACACCAGTCCAAGTTTATAGCAACACATCAAAATTCTATTGATACTTATTTGGTGCTTGTTCTAATACAATGTTCATCAAATTTCGTATCAACAACACTATTATATGTGCATCCATAACCCATACATATTTGTCATATTCTATTCGTATCAACAAATACAGGCATAATGATACAATGCCTAGAGTCAACATACCAACTACATGATACATTATTAATTTTTGATCATTTAACATCTTTCGCTAAAATCTTCATTCCATTATCAAATAGCACAATCACCAAAAACGCATTGATACATAGACGAATCACACACTACCCATGCAACAGTCAAGATGACAGATGCAAAATAAAACGATACACCAAATAGGGGTAACTGATACCTCCGCGCCGACACAAGTTCAACGTTGTTGATACGGTGTTCAACCACACATAAATAACCACAAATAGGGGTAATTGATACAAAAAAAAAATAGCACACACCATCAGGCTAATAGGATACACTCACACTAACTCTTACTTCGCACATTGATACTTATTTACATCTCATTCCCAGAGGCTTAACTACACAGCTAGTGATACATGAACGAATCACACAAAAATTATCCACAAACAGAGGAAACTGATACAAACACAAAAATAAATAAGGACACACCATCTTTCGCCAGCTCCAAAACATCATTCTCATTCTTTATTTTTTCAACACAGTGAACGGAACCGCATGTTGTATCGAATGATTCAAATTCACCAATATTCATATCGACAGTATTTATACATAATGGATACTTTAGAAACTCTAACTACATTTTCTTCATTTCAATATAAAGCCGCACCCCCATGTCACTACGAATTGTTGTTGGAGAGGAGTTCTCTTCTACAACATATCGTATCAACATCTTCTTCCTTCTTTCGTCTATCTCTATGTTTATGCAAGCTTTTAACAATGGCGAAATTGATCTCCTTTTTCTTTTCAAAGCATTTTCAACACAAAATTTGAAATCTTCAAATGGACCTTTCTTGCAAGTATAAGTGAAGAGTTTAATGAATTGAGGAAAGGTTAAATCATAATTGAGTAGCTTTTGTACTATGCCTGCAAGTGACCCATCTTTCCGGTAGGGAGCATTTAATGCTTCTATGTTATCAGTTTTGTATCACAACCTATTTTTATGTATAGATAAACTACAAAAAAAAAATAAAAAATTTCTTGTAAATATGAAAGTTGGTGGGACTAATTGTAATTTCTACTCAAAGGTATGATATTTCTGTAAGTTATCCTAATATAAATTCGTGTTGTGTATGACCCATCAAAGGAATCAAAAAAAATATTCTCTTTCTTTCAATTTAAGATCTTTAATTAATAGTGGATAATCTCATTATTGATATTCTCTCGTGATAATTCCTTTCTTCATTTGCCTAGTCCTTCCACTAGCATTCAAGCAGGGTGCACTTAGACTGTTTATTGAATACTGGAACAATCGAAAAGAATCCGTTATACATTTGTCTCTTGGACAAAATAAAAAAAAGCACCAACTTTTGGATTGAAGGATACGCTTAGATACACAGTTAATATGATTCACTTGATTTGGTTTGGTTTGATTTAGTTTGCAAACAAGTTTATAATATGCTATCGAATGTATGATTCGTAAATATATCATATTCAAACAAAATATAATATTAGTATAACAAATAATACCTCCAACCATCGACACCTTAGAATAGCCGAAGAATGGAACTCTACATGGATTATTATTAAGAATCAAGGCTAACCTCTAAGATAGTAACAAACTATTGAAGAGAAGGGGCATTGTAAGCTTCATGGAGTGGTATAGCTTGCTCTTCATGTGAACCATATATGAACTTTGAGATATGAATACATCCCTGGTTAGCTGTTCACAATGACTACAAATAGACAACTATTTTTAAAGGAAAAGTTTTAAACCATTACTTGACCTAATTACATTTCTATACTGAAGATTTTGCGCATGAAATACACACATTAAGAAAAAACCCAACGCCTATAGAAGAATGTTTCACTTAATGCACTTCTGAAGCAGCATTCTATGGGTGGGGACGTCAAGAGGCATCCTCGTGAGGGTAAGAAATGTTGAGGGGGGGTGGCGGTCTGTTTTGGTGATTGATTCTCGGCTGAGTAGATTGACTATTACTGCTTCAGCTTTGAGTCGCTAGTCACCCCTTCCTGAATTGGATTCTATGGTTACTTCCATCGCAAGAAGAGCTTAGAAACACCATCAACTAATAACCAAGATTTGAAAGTGATCTACCCTGCAAAGACACTAAAATCCCAGGTCAAGTTGTTCCAGAACTCCTTGTTCGTACTCTATCAATAATCATTTGTCTTCCAGACAAATCTTCTGCATATCCAACCACCTGCAATGAAGAATACATAGTAATAACTGTGACGTTATGTAAAATATGACGACATCAGAACAATAGTAATAAGAAAAAGAGTGAATAATATATGAAACTCAAACACAGATCAATAGCAGCCAATGACTAAAAGAGAATAAAAGTTCAGTTGAGATGAGTTCAGATGAGAAGGGCATCTGTAAGAGTTCGATACAATATTAAAAGAACCTCAAACCTGAGAGTCTGTCTGTGTTTCACTAAAGTGATCATACACATTTGCAGTTGCATCTCCTGAATGACTCTGAGTTTCATCCTCTTTCTCAAACCTGAATGGAAAAAGTAATAACACTGAGCTCTCAATCAAAAGCAGATACATGGCTACACATATACAAGAAAATCCACACCAAACCAGCACATTTGAAACCAAAGGCAGAGCACCAGAAAGGATTTGGCAGAAATCTATGAACTGCTGGATAATATATCGTGTATGGAAAAATATCTAACTGTTTACCAACAGACTTAACTTCTGTCTTCCTACACTGATGGTTCTATTTCTTATTGCCCAGTGCTAATTGTTATGGATAGCAATGGGGCCGGGGCAAGGGCAGTTTCTATCTTACCCCGCAAACTTTCATCCTGCTCTGCTCTGCCCCGCATAATATTTTCACCCGTCCTCCCCATCTAGCTTAAGTATCTTCTTTTTCATTCTGTTAGTTTTATACAAGTGATCTCTCAGTAATTTTTATACAAGTGATCTCTCAGTAATTAAGGTTCAATAACCAACAAATATCATTAGAATTTCATGCAGTGTTTCACACCCAGAGAAGTTGCACAGACAGTAGCAAAAAGAAAAGGAAAAGAGGAAAGAGTATATTGGCAATTCACGACTTAACTCAACTAAGCATATTGTACATTTTATGGCCAAAGAAAAAAACATTCTCTGTACCGGAAAAAAAAAATAGCCAACCTAATTTTACAGTACGGGATCTGCAACATTCTGTTACCATATATAAGACCATAATACACCACATATATATATACTTCTAATTCCATTATTTGAAAACAAAGAAAAGAAAATGCCAATAATGAAATTAAAATTTTGGGAAGAGATTCAAGGAAGTCATGGAAGCTTAGTTAGAATTTTTAATTAGGATTTTTTTTTTTTTGAATTTGGCAGCTTTATTTAATTAGGATAGTTTTTAAACTCAAATTGTGACCTTAAGGTGATTAAGTAGCTTTTAAAAAAATAATCCACACCCGCCTTGCAATCCAAGTGTTTTTTTAAAAAAACTAATAAATAAATAACCTGCCCCTCACCGCACCTGCACATGTTCAAAGCAAACCCGCCCCGCCCCATTGCCATCCCTACTAATTGTTGCTGCCTGCTGGTCAGGCTTTTCACTTCATTTTCTTTTGATGCAAAAAATATAGTTTGTAAACCCCAACATCATATTGTTTGGGATGATGTCATGTAGTGTTCTCAAAATAGGACTTAATGTTGTTTAATGTAGACCAACATACACTTGACGGGATTCTCAAATTGAACTTCTAATGTTTTGCAATGTAAGGCAACGTATGCAATCAACAACAACATACCTAGTGCAACCATGGCTTAGAAATCAATAGATGGGATACTGCTATTGCTCAACATAAATGTATTTGGGATCCTGGTAGGTAATAGCTCTATTAACTAAGGTACTTCAGTCTCGAAGTATAACTGTTTCTAAACAGACAACGATATTAAGAGAATGTAAATGCATTAGTGGATGTATTAATTATCAACTTACCAATACATTACATTAAGAATGTGGACATTTCTATGCAACTATCCGAGTGAAACTTATTTCTACCCATAATTTGTCAAATTCTCAGGTGAAGAGCAAAAGATGATGGATGACAACTGCCAACAGCAGCAGCAGTAAGATGAGAAAGTGAAGAACAAAGATATGAGACAACACCAAACTTGAATAAAAGCATGGAAAATTGCTCACCTGTTTGTCCAGTGGTTAGACAATCCAAGTGTGGCATGATGATCTCCATGACCTTGAGCAAGATTGTCACAACCAGATGTAAAAAGCTGCTTGAGAGTCGAGGGACTCAAACTTTGCATATGTCAAGAGTAAAGTTGAAAGAAAGAAAGAAGAAAGCACTTGGTAAAAGGATACTTCTTTATCACACTCACTTCTTGATGGAGACTTTTGATCATGGATCTGAGTCAGAAGCCAGTGAAAAGATTATTCATGAAGCAAGAGCTAGACTTTCCCCAAGACCAAAAAAACCAAAGATACTTCGTTTCTCATAAATTACCTTGCTTGTTTGCTCCAATAAATCTTCTATAGCAGCAGCTACATCAGGAACTGCTAAAGAACCTTCATTAGTACTTCCTGTCAGGTTCTTTTCTGGGAGAATTGCTCTGCAGAATGCATTACTTTCTTTTGGTGAGCAGGACAATGAACAATTAGGTTCTTCAACCTCCAAGAGCCTAGCCTTCTTATTCCATCTACTTGAATACTTCATTTCTTCCTTTGCAGTACTTCTACCAGCAAAAGCTTCAGTTCTCACATTTATGAGTTCTTGGGGCTGGGTTTGATGCTGGGAAGCAGTATCACCAGATATCATCCTAAAAGCTTGTGTGGGAAACTGGCTCACTGTGCATGCCCCAGCTTCTCGATCTTCAGAAGTAACTTCTTTAGGATAAAATGGATCTGCAGAAACAATTTTATTCTGCTCCACAGCACCATAACAAGAAGCTATCATGAAGCTATAAATAATGGGAAAGAAGAAAGGAGTACAAAGATCTAGAAGGCAAGGACTGCACTAACCTGCTTGATACACTCATAAATCCACTCACAAGTGACTCGTTGTATTCCCCACTTACATGCAGCCTCATATTTCGGGCCATTGGTAAATTTACACAACAAATGTGAGACCCTTTTAGTTAATTTCTCAACAAATTTGGCTCCAATAGTAAAACACAAATTTCTTAGCAGCTGTCTTTCTTTCTCATCATATTGTGAAACACACAAGCGAAAACTCTTGAATTCAGGGAAAGGAACTCGGCATGGAAGTGGAGAATAGAGGATGTGATTACCAACATCCAGCAAGCATCCATCCTTCACAGAAACAATATTCAGTTTTCATTAGCCTCAATTTGTATAACGATAGAATTCAGTGAGTAAAAAAGAAGAGGAGAAACTACAATGTGTATATTAATGACTGCCACCTTCAATGAACTGAGCAGAAATAGTTTAACATCTCAAGATAACATAGAATGAGTATGCGGAAAAGAACCAATCAACCCTTCCACTATCCACCCTCAAGATCAGGGGAGTATGTATCCAAAGGACTACTTTGAAAAAGACATAAATAAATGAAATTGAAGTTGAACCAATTCGACTATAAGTTAATATATCATTACTGCATTAAAATACTTGTAAAGCAAAACATATATATTTTGTGTAAACTCAAGAACATTTTCTCTATTAGCAACTTGAAATGACGTATCCATATATAGTGGAAGTTGTTCATAAGCTTACTGCAATCACATAACTCAAACTGAGCATGAATTCTGAAATTTTGTTGCTGCTTCTAATTTAAAGGGTTTATGGAAGAACAAAAGGAGGCCAAGTTAGGAGCTCGGAATGAAGTTTCCCGAGCCAAGAACGACACAGGGAGCAGGATGGTTGATGACTCAGAGGATTCAACCCTAAGATAGATCTTCCTTTTCTCTTAGATTTGTAATACATAAGTACCATGTTGTTATTGTGCTATTTCATGAGCTAATTTGTGTAATGATAGGAATCTAATGAAAGCAAGCATGGATTAGAGATTTATCTGAATTCTCTTTGCTTTACATTAAATGGGTCTTGTATTATTTTATCCAATCTTGTGATTAATTTGTGCAATTGAGTGGCCACCTACGCAGTTACAATAACATACCGAATGAAATTCCACAAAGTGGGATCTTGGAAAGAAGGGTAGAATGCACGCAAACCTTACCCCGACCTCGTGGAGGTAGAGAAGTTGTTTCCGAAAGACCCTCAACTCAAGTTTAGCAAATCAAAGTAGTAATGAAAAGAAAAAACAAAAGTTAATAAATCATGACAACTGATAGGAAACCAGTACAGAGCATACAAATAAGGAACACTAAGTGCAGAGTATACAAATAAGGAACACTAACATTAGTAAAATGGTGCAATCACCTGAACATAATAAACAACACATGGTAACAAGTACCAAAAAGCAAGAAACTATATGACCAAGGCTAATACCACGGCATACACAGTGCTCCAAACTACCACCAAATCTAATCCTGTCAAAAAGCAAGACATTGCTCAATTGCTACTAACCTTCTACCATAATACGTGACCTCCAAATCCTCACATCTAAGGTTATGCCCTCAGTAAGTTGAAGTTGCGTCATGTCTTG
This sequence comes from Solanum virginianum, assembly GCA_000787875.1. Taxonomy (NCBI): domain Eukaryota; kingdom Viridiplantae; phylum Streptophyta; class Magnoliopsida; order Solanales; family Solanaceae; genus Solanum; species Solanum virginianum. The sequence continues at coordinate 12,950 of DF361218.1, read as the reverse complement.
TCTAATCACCTCCCGACAATACTTCTTCAACCTACCTCTAACTCTCCTCCTACCAACTATATCCAACCCCTAACACCACCTCTTCACCTACTACAATTGATTAGGAATAATATAGTGAACTTGAAAGGAGTACAGGGTTGGACACATATTGAATAGTGTAGGATTAAAATAACCAGATCATTAGGTGGATTGATTTTTGAATTACTATAGGAATATACCAATTTACCCTACATAGCTATGAACTGAGCTTCATGCAAATGCATCCAAATAAGCTCCATTCTCATAGGAATATAGAAAATAGGTTTGTCGGAATTTAAAAGATACATGCACGTAAATTATTGTCCATACATGCACGTAAATTATTGTCCAAGGTTAATAATTAGTACATTTAAGTGGAGCATAATAGATTCAACAAATTGAACAGAATGCTTGGGAAAATCTAAATCTGTGACCTTAAACCTATCCGAATTCCAGCCCCATTTAAGCTCTCTTAGATATTAATTTATTTTGCAGATCGTCAAGTCATACTTTTTGTGGACTTGAAAACATACTAAACTGCAGAAGCTTATAAAAACATTAGGAAAATAAAAGAAGGGGATCAAGAAAAAAGCTTGAGGGGCACACATCCATATACCTCCAGACAAGACTTAATCCAGTGACTTGATACAAAAGTAGTCGCAGCACCATCTTTCTCGGAGCACAACACACCATGACACTCGACAGTGAAATGCACATTTGTTTCATTCAGATCTTTCACCACCACTCCTCCCCCTTGATGGACCCACTCAACAATTTCAGCTCTCTGGACAGATTATGAAAACATTAATATCAATTTAGAACATAACTTATAACACAAATAAAAGATTAAATGGAGCTGCAGAGATGATGGGAAGGTTAAAGGCCATAAATCTCAGAACACATAAATAAACCCTCAAAAGAAACCTAGACGACGTACTGTCAAATGATGATAAATGTATGCATTGCTAGAGAATGAACCATTCAGTAATAGTATAGAATAAGCACCACTGGACAAAGTAGGAATTCTACTCCTTGTTGAGAACCAGAATAAATTAGAAGCGTTAGAAAAGAGAGGTAAAGGTTGCAAATTCCATGAGGCCTGTTCATTAATTTTATACAAGTTACAAGCTAAAAGTCACTATCAAAGACATCGACATCCAGAAGGTTGTGTTTCTTACAGCTAAAACATAAAGGCCCAAACTGTCAAACTCCCAGAAAACCTTTAGACTTTAATAGCATTTATGGAGTTGCACTCCCCAGTCCTCACTAACTAGCCTTTCCTTCAGATAATCTTTTGAATTTTAGATGAAGAATACAAGGATTCTTTTGCTCTCATTTTCTTCAAAGCCTTACCAAAATACCAAATAAAGTGAATCACTTGTTTTGGTGAATGAACTTCAAATGAGCTTGCCGTTTGTGCTCCTGCATAGTCACATCCACAAATCTAGCTAATAATTTTGAGAATTCAGCAAAGGAAGGGCAATTTGGGTGGATATAGAGATATGTATTCTATGTGAAACAGGAAAACATATAAGTGAGACTGAAAACTCAGCTACACTATAAATTTCTGAAGAAACCAACCCGATCAGCAGGAAATGAAGCTGAAAAGCAAAATCCCCTTCCCTCGAACACACTAGATGGCTTCCGTCCATTAACAGCACAACTGGATTCATTCGGTATCTTGAACTCTTCTTTGCCATTAGAAGAATAGGGCTGATGTTGAACCCTGTTCCCTCCCACAGAAGTTCTAACATCATTCATATTTTCCAGTTCTTTGCTTTCGTTTGATGGCATTACACATCTAGAATCCCAGCTTCTCCATGCATGTTCATCCGAAGACATAGGATGCAAATAGGATTTTCCTTGTCTTTTCATAGTCGTGGTGATTGCAGCTCCGTTACTACAGAGAATAGGATCTAGAATCCAAAATACAGAAAGTGGAAAATAAGCTTGTGAAGAATGTTTTTTTTAATTAACAAAAAAAGAAGAAGGTACAGCATATAACATTTAAATGAGTGTATATCTTTTTTCTTGCAACTAATACAATGTAAAATATCTTATTAACTGAAAAGTCAAAATGGTTACCAGACCTTTTGGAAGAAGTATATCATAAGCAATATGCTTCCTTAGAACAGGAACTTCTTTATTTTCACGATCACAATCCTCCAGCCATCCTGATTTTACCACATGAATGACACCCAAAGCCGCAAGGTTTCTTATTTCTTTGATCTCACTACAAGATCATAGTTCTTAATCAATAAGTGAGAGTAGAGAGTTCAATTGTCATCAGTTGCAACAGAATATACTTGCAGGGAGTTCCATACAGAACGATAGATATATGCCCCGTGGATATTCATAAGATACACATACAAATTATCTTTTTGTGAAAATTGTTAAGTGTTGCACACACAAATTATCTTAGATGATAAGGACCTTATATCAAGACATAAAGAAGTATAGACCAACTGACAACAAGGCATTCAATGATTAACATCATTATACACACTAGACTTTCTTTTTTATTTAACAGTCAACCCCTTATTGTATGTGATCTACTTTTTACAAGGTATAATGTCAGGTAAACCTGTTTACTTGTCTAAGGCTCTACGCTGATGATCAGGAAGGTCAAAAGTGCACACTAGATCTGAATGGAAGAAGAATTTTTCTTCTATTTAGTCGCATAGTCAAAAAAAACTTAGTTTGGTCAGATAAGAGCTATGTTGCTCGGACTCTTCAAAAGTGTCAGCGGGTGCGTGTTGGATTCACCTATTTTTGGAGAATCAAACACGGTTACAGCATTGAAAGTGAAGAGTCTGCACAACTTAGGATAAGAGCACTCAGATAGAAATTTGATACAGTTATAGCTAAACGCCATGCGGAGTATGATTCTGTTGAATGTTAGAGAATATGTGTTAGGATTCAAACATTCCTAGACCATAACAATGTCACTTCTAGAATTGATCAGATCTTAATCTCCAAGGAGAAGGATAACAGCTTTAGCAAAATTCAACAAGTGGTACTACAAAGGCTGTGCTCCGACCACAGTCCCATCGCTCTACAATGTGCAAGTTTGGGAGCACAACAAATCCTATTTCGATAATTGATGGCTCAACACAGAGGGCTTTGTGGAAAAAATTAGAGGATGGTGGCAATCTTTTGCATTCGCTGATGAGCCTGATTATTTTCCTTGGGTGTAAGCTCAAGGCCCTAAAAGGCAAATTGAAGGAGTGAAGTAGAACCAGCTTGGGTAACATACGGTTATAAAAGGTCCAAATTTTAAGTGAATTAGCTACACTGGATGCAGGAATGGAGAACAGAGTCCTAACAGAAGCAGAAGGCATCTCTGCTTATGGCTATGAAGAGCATCTGAAAAATGAAGAGATAGCATGGAGACAAAGATCAAAAGCATTGTGGCAGAAAGAGGGGGTCAAAAATACTAAGTATATCCACAAAGTGGCAAATGCACACAGATGCAACATCATTGATCAATTGATGATTCAAGATAAAAAAGTGAGGGATCCAGAGAGAATTAAAAGGAAGATTACTGGTTTTTATCAGAGGCTTTATTCAGAAACCTCAAATAGAAGAACTTCCAGCAACCTAATCATCTGTTTGATGATCGCTGAAGCTGAAAATGAAGTGTTACAAAGGGAGTTGAGGAACAAGAAGTACTAGCATGTTTAAAGATGTGTGTCATGGACAAAGCTCCTAGTCCAGATGGTTACACAATGGGGCTTTTTGTCAAATGTTGGGATGTAGTGAACAAGGATACCATGGATACCTTTAAGAATGTCCATACTCACAATATCATTGAGAAGAGCCTTAATGCCACCTACATTACTATGATCCCAAAGAAGAATGGTGCCAAGGAACCGAGAGATTTTAGGCCCATCAGTCTCATAGGAAGTGTGTATAAGCTGTTATCCAAAGTGCTAATCGAAAGACTGAACAAAAGTGGTTGACAAGCTAGTAGATGCTCAACAGATGGCATTCATTAAAAATAGACAAATAATTGATGCTATTTTAATAGCAAATAAGTAGTAGACTCAAGAATTACCCAAGGAAAGGTAGGAATTCTGTGCAAATTGGACATAGAAAGGGCATATGACCATGTAAATTGGAAGTTTTTGGTGAAGATGCTTGCATTTATGGGTTTTAAAAGGAGGTGGATTCAGTGGATCAAGTGTCGCATCTCCACTGTTAGATTCTGAGTCCTCATAAATGGTGCACCTGAAGGTTTTTTCCCTACTCAAAGGACTCTGAGGCAGGGAGATCCCCTTTCCCTTTCCTTTTTATCATTGTCTTGGAGGGCCTAAATAACATGATAAAGGCAGCCAGAGAGAATGATTGCCTCAAGGGTTTTGAGGTAGCCACAACTCAAACCTCAATATCAAATGGCAATATGGAAGTCACTCATTTACAACATGCAGATGACACCTTAATATCTTATGATGCTAATGAAAGGCAACTACTGGTTTTAAGATCAACCTTGGTGTTGTTCGAAGGAGTCTCGGGCTTGCATATCAACTGGAGAAAGAGCCTGTTGTATCCTATCAATAATGTCTCTAATATGGAGGAACTATCTAGGATTTTGGGAGGGGAAGTAGGTTTTCGTCTACCACAACTTGGTATGTCCTTAGGTGCCAAATCAAAGACTTTTAACATCTAGAATCCTGTGGTTGAAAAATGTGAGAAGAAGCTTACCAGATGGAGATCTCAATATATCTCCTTGGGAGGCAGAGTCACTATCATTAATTCAGTTTTGGATGCACTGCCTACTAATATGATGTCTATCTTTCCCATTCCTGATGGGATGATATGAAGACTGGATAGAATTATGAGGGATTTCTTAAGGAAAGGGACTAAGAAAAATGATTCCACTGTCCAACATTTAGTCAAGTGGAACAAAATTCTCTGGGTGAAGAAACAGGGAGGTCTAGGAGTAAGAAATCTGAAAAAGCAAAGCAAGGCCCCTAGATTAAAGTGGTTATGGAGGTATTCTCAAGGGCCTCAACCATTCTGGGTAAAAGTAATTTAAGCAAAATATGAAGAGGAGAACAAGTGGATGACAAAGGAGGTTCTCATACCATATGGGGTAAGCCTGTGGAAGTCCATCAGAATCTTGTGGCATGTCTTGAAGATCAATGCATCCATCAGGGTACGTAATGGCAATAAAACTTCTTTTTGGGAGGATAAATGGTTGAGCGCTACTAGGTTGAAAAGTATTTTTCTAGAGATGCATGACTTGGTTGTGAATAAACAAGTGAGCATAACTGAGGCTTGGACACAACATGGATGGAATTTTCAGTTTAGAAGGAATTTCAATGGTTGGAAAATAGAGACTGACTGAATTTTTCGAGAGGTTGGAAGTTTTTGTGAGAACAGGGGATGAACATGATAGATGATGGTAGAGCGAAAATAGCAGATGCACATACAGGGTAACCTCTGCATACAAGTAGCTAAATCAAGGTGGACAACAACCTTCTCTTTGGCCTTGGAAGCAGATTTGGAAACCTAAAATCCCTTTCAAGATGGCATGTTTCACTTGGCTTCTGGCAAGAGAAGTAGTGTTGACACAGGAAAACTCAATAAATGAAAGTTTTCCATGTGCTCTAGATGCTATTTATGTGGGGAAGAGGTTGAGACAGTCAACCATCTCTTTCTCCAGTGCAGAATAACATCCCAAGTGTGGAGGATTTTCATTAGTCTCAAGGGTTTTGCTTGGACTATGCCTAATAGAATTACACATCTTTTATACAGTTGGGTAGAAGTAGGGAGGGGAGCTGCAGATAGTGATAAATGGAAGATTGTCCCAACCTGTATTTGGTGGACTGTTTGGAAAGAAAGAAATGCTAGATGTTATGAGAGCAAGAGTTGTAATCTTCAAAAGATCAAACTAAATTTTATCAGACTTCTGGTGCAAACAGATGTATTTAGGACACCGAATCCATTATAGATATCCTAGGTTTCTGTTAGAATTCAGATTCAGTTTTCTTACTTTTTTGACAAGCTGTAATGGTTTTCAGTGTAACCTATGTACTGGTTCAACGAATATACACAAATGTTACCTTCTTAAAAAAAAAGTTGTATGGAAAATGTTAAAGAATGTTGATTTGAAAAGGGAAGGTAATTTAGAGAAAAAAGCAGAAAAAATGTGCTTAACAGCAGTACACAATTCACAGATGCAAAACAGCAAAAGCATATCCTTTCTACAAATTTGTCATCCTTTAGAGGTTTTAGCATCTGTAAGTCTGTGTCAACATCATTTACATGTCCAATCTACACCATGAGCAAAAGAAAACAACTTTAGAACTTAATGATAGAACCAGCAAAGTCATCGAAACATCTTCTATTCCTTTCTATCCAAATAGTCCACCAAATGCATGTCAGTATGGTGCTCCACCCCCCTATGCTTGTTCTTTCTAAGTACTATTCTGTTTACCAACACTATTGTTGATCTAAGCATGACAAACTGTAGAGTGCAGACCAATAATGTTCGTAAAGAGCTGCCACAGTTGGGATGTAATTTGGCGTGCAACAACAAGTGACAAATGCTCAGACTGCTTCTCGCATTGGAAGCATTTACTGCATAGGACGAGCCCTCTTTTTAGTAAATTCTCATGTGCAAAAACAAGCTTCTTTGCTCATAATCCAAGCGAAACAGACTGCCTTTAGAGAAGCTTTACTATTTCAGATTTTCTTCCAAGGTGTCTGTAGGTTCACTTTTCTTGTGAAATCTCTGTAGAAAGAGGACACTGAACCAATCTTTGTTGTTGGGCAGCCATCTGATGCTAGCTTCTGAGTTAGTCAGATGCTAAAATGTGCTTATATGATAGAAAAAGTCCGCAGTCCTGTTGACCTCCCAGACATTGAGATTCATCCTGAAGTTGATGTTCCAAATCAAATTCTCTCTGTTTTCCACCCAAGAAGCTGAAGTATTTGCTGCCAGTAAAACAAATCTGGAAACAAGTCCTTCACAGGCTCATTTTCAATGCATTTATCCTTCCAAAGGAATCTTCTTCCCAGAATATTCTATAGATACATTAGGATATTCGATATTAATTACAAAACAATTACTTCCCTATTAGTCATGAAGAACACCTACCATATAATATGTAGCTTAGGGCTTCCATATCAGATGCCCCTCTGGTATATTCTTAATCAAATAAGTCAATAAGGCAATCAAGGTCATTCACCTCTTTGAATCAGTGCCCTCCGCTGCAGTAATTGATGCTGCCTCCCTTCTTTCAGAGACTAATACTCTACTCTCATCTCTAGCTACCAGAGCCACAACTCTCTTCTTCCCATAACAGGTTCCACTCCTTTTTTCTTCAAACAATCAAAAGCTTTTCCTCTCTTTAGAGCTAACGTTCAAGTGACAATGCACATCCTTCTTCCCATTGTTCTGCCAGCAGTTTTTCCACAGACACTCCAACAGCAAGTTGTTATGTTTTCAGAATAAAGGAACTCAAGTTCATATTCCCACTTTAAGTTAAGAGTAGTGTGTTCTATGTTAGGGAATATGCGTCTGGATTCAAATTTCAAACACACCAAGATTCATGTAACTTGTAAGGAAAATATTATCGAATATTTTATAGGTTGCCTAGGATATTTTGTATTTGATTATATTACTTCCTTTTAAGCATAAAGAATGGTTACCTATCGTATGGTGCAAATCCTAAGGCACATAAATAGAAGTCCCTCTTGTGAAGAGTGATAATCATCAACGTTGATGAAAAAGTATCAGACCTTCTTTCTTCTCTTATCTTAAATTCAAAGCTAAATACCGAAACACAAGCTGCATAATGTTCAAATCAACCTATTTTAGGGCCCGAGGCTCTAACCACATATCAGATCATTTGCTAAAACATTTTCATGCATCACAAGGTCCATTGGCCATCCATCTATTCACCACTTTAAGAAAGTATTTGAGTCGTGCATTCACAAAGAGATTGCAAACATACTATAACTTACTTCTCCGATGGATTTCCAGCTATTATGTGTGTCAACTTTTCACCAAAAGACATGTACCGAGAACCACCACCTTTTCGGACTAGACTGACAAGTTTTCGCATTTCAGATGCATTAAAACCAACAATTAGGATTCTGCAATCTGCCAAATAAAGATCATCCTCATCTGTTTGAGAGTCAGCAGCCACAACACCATCACAACCATTCTTTTCCTGCCCAGTAGGTGCTCCACTTTCCTCATCCTTTGTAGAGACAGGAGCACTGTAATCACTCTTTATGTTCTCAGCAGGTGAATTCTCTTCCTCCTTTGTAAACACTGGAACATACGAAGATGTAGCAGATATATTTTGCGAGAGAGTAGCTTCCAGATCTGAATCAGCCACTCGACTGCAGAAAACAGGTTCTGCATTTGATGCCGTAGCCAAGGAGGACAACCCTTGTAGGTTTCTCATGCCCTTTTCCAGACTATGCTGATTTGACATTCTAACAGCGCTCAAAGCATTTGAACCAGCCTGAACAGGATATGACTCCTCATTAAGACATGCTATTCTTCCAAAAAATAAGGAAAAAGGTTAGAAGCTGCACCACAAAAATTTAAACTTCAGGTGGAACTGGAAAATGCAGCCTTCTCCCAGAAAAAATTACCTCTTCTTGCAACAGATTGGTCAAACCACTTTTTGGTAACAACATTTATGCAACCCCATCGTTTGGCAACTTTGTACTTGTCACCTTCTGGAGCTTACTAACTGTCAAGGAAACGTACTGTGATAATACTTGAGCAAATACCAAATGGTCAAAGAATGTGTGACTTCTGAGTGCTCCAAAATCAAACAGAAGTACATGAGAAGAGGAAGCAACATAGTGTAAAAACTGAAATTTAACCTTGACAATGGAGCTTGAACAATTCAGACGTAATCATCATATTAAAGAGAGAGAGACATATTTCAGAGAGGAGTTGGATCATAAGACTACAACAGCTTGCCAAGAAGCTAGAACAACTTCCTAATTGTCAGAGAATCTGTGATAAAGCTGATGCAGTGTGACATTGACACAACATTTGCTGCCTTTTTCTTATGTGTGACATTTCTTAGATCCAGAAAGACACCACCATGAACACTTTAACATGAGAGAGTCTGTATTTCACTGTTAGTTTAGTAGTAAAACCTGACCTACACAGTAATTGTTCTATTATAAGGGTACCTCACATGTGTTTTACTTGACCACATTACTTTATCATAGATTGGCTTACTGAGCTTCGGTAATACATGCACAAGTAACAAGCACTTTTCTATTAGCACCGTCTTAACTATGTTTTATCGTTGTCTTTCTAGAGATTGCAAGGTACTCTTTGGTGTTGTTTCCTTATCCTGATCCTCAGTTTGGTAAAATATACTTAGTAGATATATCTACAAACAAATTCCTTTTTGCAGAAGGATTACGAAAAGGATACTATCACAAATTAAATGTGAGCACTTTCTGGTTAGCTCCGGAGAATATTTTCCCCCATTTTGCAAGATAATCTTTTCCATATCCTTTCGCTCATCTGAGATATAAAAAACAAATGCATTAGAGAAAGAAGCATAATAAAAGAGTTTGAATTATCATGAGATCTAGGCTGTGAACCTGCAGGAATTCTGGTGACAGAAATTGTCAACCCAGAAAAAGGAAGGATTTTGAATGACTCCTGAGGAACAAGACGGTGTTCTTTCCAGCATTGATGGAGCCAATTAATAGTGACAATTGGTTTCTTTAGAATGTTTAAAGCCCACTACACATGAGAAAAAAAACACAAAGGCAATCAGAAAAGGAAACTGACGATAATTAGCAATACCACTAAATATTAGTTTGACTTCTCTTTTTCCTTTGCAGGGAGGGGGTCCATGTGGACCTGGGGAGTTGTTTCAAACTTCCAATTAAGAGAGGAAAAGGAGAACCGAATAATAAAGACCTTATACTTTGCAGCCAAAACATTCTTCACAATAACAAAGCTCACATCCAATGATGCTTTTGTCTGCAGGACTCCTCCCATTGCAATCACCAACTTTCCAATTTCAACCTACAAAATATATACAATTACAAGTGGCTGACAATCATATATAATAATGAGGCTCCAGACAAAACCAATGCTACGACAATACAGAAAATTTACGGTAACCTAACTGTTACAATTCAGTATTAAAATGAGATTTTCAGGAATATCCAGCGAGCCTTTAGCTTAACGACAGCAGCACCAACGCAAAGACATGGTCATATAGGAGAATGGCGCGAATTTAAGTGTATGTCAGTATATTGAGCAAACAAAAACACCGGCTCTTAAGTTTCAGTGAGGATATAAGTAATTGCACTATGCCACTCACAAATAATTGCACAAACATTGTTTACCCAGTATTCTCACAAGTATTTATATATCTTTCAGATAGATCACAGAGGACAGCTACAGAGAAACTAATATTAATCTTAATGTATGAATTATGATTATGCAAATGTTTTCAGTGGAAGTAAATAGAACCTGTATTTCATCCAAGTAGGAGATTATACATGCTACATATAATAGCTAGTTTATCCTTGAGATATTGTCTCCGTCCTTTTTCATTTACATTCCACAAAGAAGAATTATTTGGATTTCTGATAGAGATGCACACCTTTTCATCCATCTCAAAACCAGATGCCAGGATCTTGACCCCATCCATTGCAAGGCAACAAGTAAACCCTTGCAGGGGCAGTGGCCTTTGTTCTTTGGCACAGGAAAGCACACACTGAGGACCTTGTAACCAAAAATTGATAACAATATCAGCCTAACTACAGTTGAATTAGCAAAGTGGAGAACAGTATCTCTATTGCTAACCCAAAAGTAAATACTAACTGGTTAAACCTTCTCAACAGGATAAAAAAGGACATCCTCAGTTCAATATGTAAAGTTCAAGCAGCAATTATCACTTCTATTTTTAAGTTAATTCCAGAATATTGCATTTGAAACATTGATATGTTTGGAAGCATTTAGATGATGGCTGCACTGGGCATCTTTTTTCGTATACTTTTATTTTTGCTAGGAGTGAAAAATTACAATCAATCTATAAATTATCTTTTAGATAAAAGAACAAGCTGGAATAAATGCCTTTATAGTTCTGACACTTAGCTAAGCAAAAATCTATCTTATGAAGTTAACTACCTAGTATAATAGGAGTCTTAATCATGATCATAAATAAGGAAGTCGCTGTAAGAGAGCAGAATATGATTTGAACTTGTAAATACACATCCAACATAAGCTTTACTGGGAAAAATCAGCTTTATACTACTATGTAAGGGTTTTACCCAAAAAACAGTATTCTTAGTGTTGTTTATTTGCCTCTCATTCTGTTCTTAGAGAAGCCTAGGGAATCTACTTAACAAAAGAAGCAGGAATAGAAACACAAATCCATAAATTAAAAAACTATAATAGTAGCATTTAAGCAATCAATGGTGTATTTTGGAAAATAGATATCAATCAGAAGTGGGGAAAAAATCACCTATTGAACCTTCTGGTTTGAGATTTTATGTTATGCTGACAGTGGAAGACAGTTCTAATTGCGATAACTTTAGTATTCAGGAACTTTAACAAACAGCACGTAGAGATTACTTCATTACCATGAAATTAGTTCACACTGATGTCACCATATAAAAAGATTACCACTTTGGAAATTGAACACAAGATCAAATTAAACACAAATGGTTAAGGTACAAACTACCTAAATTAGAGCTAGCCAGAAATGAAGACAGGGAAAAATCAGCTAGCTCAATAAGATAGGATCAAATTGGGACTACAAAACCTAAACAAAATTCTCATAATAAACAATCCAAATTACCTTCAATCTGAATCAACACTAACCCCTAAAAAACCAAGGGCAAGCAAGTAAAGTAGAGTCAAAACAAAATTACCTATCAAGTTGCAGCCCTTAGCTTGAAGATCCCCAAACTTCTCCTGCGAAAACATAAAATTTTGAAATTATGGCAGAACCAATTGAATTTATGAAGAGACACACATGATTAGGAGACGAAGCAACAAGTTTCAAACCAAAATTCCCTAAATTAGGAAATTAGCACATTAAAGCTAACATCCGACGGAAGCAAGTGTAATATATGGATAATACGTACATGCTGGGGAGAAGCAATGACATGATAATCAGTGGGAGCATTCCGTGAGGGGTCGCAACAGAGGAAGACTTGTGCTCCGTTGAGCTTGAGAGCGTCGTGAAGCGCGTCGAATTGCTCCGGCGGGACGAGATTTCGCGACATGAACACATTTGCTCCGTTGAACACTTTCGTCGTCATCATCTTCTTCTCTGCTTCAACTATACTTCCATTTTTGCTTTTCTCCTGAATTTTCTGCAGATTGAGAAAAGAGCGGGAAATGGGAATTCTTGATAACAACAACATAAAGACTAGATATCAAAAGCAAAAGAAAGCACTGGGACGAAAATATTATACAATTAACATATAAATAACAAAATAATGACAATAAAAAAATGGCTCCAGAAAATAGGCTTTTTGCACATCTTAATTTGGTAGGCCCAATTGGCTTTCCTCGATATTTTTCAAGGGAAGTGCACACATATCCAATTTTGGTGTCACTATTTGAAATTATGCCCTAGAATTAGAAAGTTTTGCATATTTATATGTATGAAAGAATAAATTCACGTTTGTAGTGTATGAAGTTAATCTTTCTAAAGTCTTGACTTTAAATGTATTTTCATAGGATTGAAATAATACCCTAGAGAAATTTAATTTTGCTTGTTTGCTTTCGAAGTAACTTTCAATACAATTAGCACTAATTTGAGGTGAACTAGCACTGCTTTGATGTCAAAGTTTAGAAGTAATTCATTAAATTGGTTATGTTAGAATTCGTACTTTGGTACGTTAGGCCAGTTATGAATTTGGGGATCACTGTTGCTATTTTCTGGAGAATTTGGAGGTCAGGTGTCAAT
>DF361219.1:36754-47539 GCA_000787875.1 Solanum virginianum | reverse complement strand
TAAACCTCAATCGGTACTAAGTCAAATCCCACAGAATACTTGAAATGATCATAACTTTAATAACTTGTAAGAGACTTGATAACATGACATGAGTAGCTCTTAAACATGCTTGACCTTTACTAGTAAGCCTAATTTGTACTTGAGAGTAGATCATAATCATACATGAACCCTTGCTTTAACATGAATGGCTCACAAGAGGTAAAATCTTGAAATAGGGCTAAACTTGGTACTTGCAATATCATAGATACTTTTCATGAATTCAACACACTCTTGAAGCCTTTAATCATCATATAGTCACTTAACTTGTAAATCATGTCGTAGATCATCAATAAGTTGAGAATTCTTATCATGTTATTTTATCAAACACATAGTGGATTCATGATACTTGTTCAAAATCATGCAATTCAAGAGTGAAGTAATATGAGTAAACTTAATGCAAATCAACCCACCAATATGGTAATAAAATCCTCATGCCCTTGGGATAAATATGAAAACCATGGAAAATGTTACATTGGTCTGCGCCCCTAGCGCAATGCGGACCAATTACGCCAGGCCAAATACACTGCTTCGCGCCCCTGGCACGTCGCGCAAAGGGTGCGAATAGCCACTATTATTTCAAAATTAGCCAAAATTATTTTTTGCTATGGGTCTTTTAAAATATGGGTTATACCTATCCCGCACTCTATTTTGCCCCTGATCAATAATATGAAGTTATATTTTTGAAATTACGCACGAATTTTGAGATATACAAAAACTACAATTATGGGGCATTGCGAAGCACATGAGGGGTGTTTTAATATTTCTCCCTTGGGAACATTCATCCCTGAATGTTAAAGACACATGCTTATGAGAAGTAAACATGAAGATTTCAGATATGGGACTTGAGCTATTACCTTCGGCTTGAGTAGAGTGGAGGAGATATGGGTATCGCTTTTTCATGCCCTCGTCAGCTTCCCATTTGGCATCTCCCCCACATGACACTACCCAACCAGAGATCTACAATACCTACCATATAAAGCTTCAAAGCGAGCCATGCCAATGCTTGAGTGATAGCTATTAATATAAGCAAACTTAATAAGTAGAAGATGATCATCCCAACTACCCTTAAACTCCAAAAGGCAAGCCCTGAGCATATCCTCAAGAGTTTGGATAGTCCTTTTGGCTTGGCCATCCGTTTGAGTATGAAAAGCCGTGATAAGCTTGACCTTGGTGCTCAATTCATTTCTCATTTTTAGAGATCCTTCCAATAACTCATGAATACACAACTTGGCATAATCTTTGGCACCATAAGTGGTTTTGACCGGTAGAAAGTTAACCGACATTGTCATTCTATCTAAAACAACTTAAATAGAGTCAAAGTGTCTCTAGTTTTGGGCAACCTAACCACAAAATCAACGTTGATCTCTTCCCACTTCCAAGTAGGGACTTCTATGTATTGGGCTACGCCACCCGGCCTTTGATGTTTTGCCTTTACTTGTTGAAAGTTGTGACATCCGAATACGAACTTGGCAATATCGCTCTTCATGGCACCCCACCAATACACCTCCCTTAAGTGAATAGAATAAGATGAATTATGGGCCTCTTTCAAAATCAACTCTCTCAAGTCATCAACATTATGCACACACAACCTACCTTGGTACCTATTGGTACCATCTCCCCCTTGGGAGAAAACCTCCACTTTACTATCCTTCACCAAGGCCTTTAACTCTAGCAATGCGGGGGGAAGGCCTTGTTTTGACTTGACTTTCTCAATCAAAGAAGATCTAGAACCATCAACAACCACTACACCACAATCTTTAACTTCATCAAACCTAACCCTCAACCTAGCCAATCGGTGAACTTCTCTGGCTACCTCCTTACCAGCATCATCAATATGAGCTAGGCTACCCATGGACACTCTACTTAGAGCATCGGCCATAACATTAGCTTTGCTCGGATGATAATATACACTTATGTCATAATCGTTAAGGAGATCTAACCACCTTCTTGGTCTCAATTTAAGATCTTTGTGTGTGAACATATATTGGAGACTTTTGTGGCCAGTAAACACACTAATATGAACCCCATACAAATAGTGACATAAAATTTTCAAAGCAAACATCACGACGCTAATTCAAGATCATGGGTGGGATAATTTCGCTCATGCACCTTAAGTTGTCTAGAGGCATATGCTATCACCTTATCATTTTGCATCAAAACATACCCCAAACCAATTCTTGAGGCATCACAAAAAACAACAAACCCTTCAAACCCTTCTGATAGAGCCAAGATAGGAGCGAAGGCAAGCTTATCATTCAAAGTTTGAAAGCTCTTTTCACAGTCATTGGTCCACACAAATTTTGCCTTCTGTTGTGTCAACTTTGTCATGGGGGAAGCAATAGAAGAAAAGCCATTCACAAACCTCCAGTAGTAACCTGCCAAACTTAAGAAACTACTAATATCTGAAGGAATCAAGGGTCTAGGCCAAGTTCTTATCTCCTCCACCTTCTTAGGATCCACCTTAATGCCATTACTCGACACTACATGCCCTAGAAAAGCAAACTCTTTCAACCAAAATTTAAACTTTTCATATTTAGCTAACAACCTTTCATCCCTCAAGATTTGTGACACCACCTTCAAGTTATTTACATGCTCTTCCTCACTCAGGGAATAAATCAATACATCATCAATAAAGACAACCAGAAACATATCAAGGTAGGGTGTAAAGGCCCTATTCATAAGATCCATTAATATAGCTGGTGCATCAGTCAAGCCAAAAGACATTACCACAAATTTAAAGTGCCCATACCTAGTCTGAAAATTCATCTTGGGAATATCACACTCTCTCACCTTCACTTGATGGTATCCAGTCCGAAGATTAATCTTAGAAAAGTTACTAGCCCCTTGTAGTTGATCCAAAAGGTCATCAATCCTTTGTAAAGGGTACTTCTTCTTTACGGTAGCCTTATTGAGATGCTGGTAATCAATACACATTATAAGAGAACCATTCTTTTTCATTAAGAGCAACATCGCTGCACCCCAAGGTGACTTGCTAGGCCTTATAAAGCCCTTCTCGAACAAATCCCTCAATTGATCATTCAACTCCCCCGAGGCCATACAGTAAAGGGGTATGAAAATAGGTTGTGTATCGAGAAGGGGGTCTATTCCAAAGTCTATTTCCTTTTCATGAGGAATACTGAGAAGCTTATCGTGAAAGACATCAAGAAACTCATTGACCACTGGGACCGACTCAATAGGAAGGACCTTGGACTCAATATCCCTAACCCTCACAACATGATAAAGGCAACCCTTAGAAATCAACTTTTGGGCTTTAAGACAAGAAATGAATCTACCCTTAACCACCATATTAAGACTTTCCCACTCAAGGACGGACTTATTAATGAATTAAAATTTAACCTTATGGCTTCTACAATCAATAGAAATATGATATGCATGCAACCAATCCATCCCCAGAATAATACCAAAATCTACTATATCTAATTAAAAAAAATCACAAGGCAAGACCTTATGCAATATGAACATAGGACAATTTCTATAGACTCTTCTAGCAATAAGGGACTCACCAATGGAGGTAGGCACTTCATAAGGTTCACACAACAATTCAGGACTCACGTGAAGCTTTTTGTCTACAAAAGGAGTGATGAAAGAAAGAGTTGCACCCGGATCTATCAAATCTTAGACATCATAATCAAAAACCTTTAACATACCCATGCCAACATCGGGCACCTCTTCCACTCCTTGCCTTCCTTGGAGAGCATAGAACCTATTTTGCCTTGGAGCACCCCCTTGTTGGCCTCTCTTTGCCCTTTGACCCATATTAGCACCTTGGCCTTGAGAATGACCATCTCTACATCTGTTTTGAGCATGATGACAATCAACAACCTTGTGACCCATTTCACCACAACTGTAGCAAGCATCAGAGTTTCTCACACATAGGCCACTATGGTTTCTATCTTACCATTGGAACTTGGGATTAGACACTCCACCATTACCACCTTGGAATCATGGGTTATTATTAGTAAATCTCTAGTTAGGAGCATTGGAAGACCCTTATCCTTGGAACTTGTGGCCTTTAGGAAATCAGCCACCCTTAGAACCTTGGAAACTACCTTGAAATCGAGCCCTCTTGGACTCACCACTTCTTCTCTTTCTAAGTTTTCCCCCTCTAGTTGTTCGGCATATGTCATGAACTAAGAAAAATCCATATCACTCACTAGCATGGTGGTACGACACTCTTCATTAACCAAGTCGGACACCCTCGATAAAAATTTGTTCATTCTAGCTCTAGGGTCGGCAGAAAATGTGGAGCATACTTAGAAATCTTATTGAACTTAAAGATATACTCCCTCACACTCATGAAACCTTGCTTGAGGTTTATAAAATCCATCATCTTATCCTCTCTTATCTCAATAGGAAAGAACCGATTGAGGAATTCGGCTTTGAACTCCTCCTAAGAAAAGACTCATCATCTCTCCTCTCTAATTTTCATTGAGTAAATAAAATTTGGGCCATACCTTTTAGTTGGTAGGACGTTAACTCTATTTTTTCCTCTAAATTAACCCCATGATATATAGTACCTTACACAGCTCATCACTGAACTCTTGGGGATCCCCTTCCACCTTGGACCCATGAAATTCTTGTGGATTCATTCTTGTGAAATCCCTCACTCTTGAGGTTGAAGTTGGAGCATCGGGGGAGGAGGGGAGGGCTTGGAACCCTTGGTTCATTTCATTGGTCATAGGATGGGCCAATATTGTGATGGCATCCCAGAACTCTTCTAAGGCTAACCCTCCATCTTGAGGAGCTTGAGGAGCGGGAGGGGATGGTTGCTCCTCAAGTGTATAGGCTCTCCTTAGCCTTCCTCTTGATATCGGCATGATCTAGAAGAAACAAGAGCATTCGGTAGGGGAAAAGCCTTATATTTACACCTAAAGCATGATATAAACCATGAAGAAGTGAAACATTTTCTAAAATACCTCATAGCCTCCTATTCATTGTTGTGGCGCGCTTCAGAACCATGAATAAGACTATAATTGACGCAGTGAGTTAGATTTTTGAGGACTATTAACAACCTGGTGCTCTAATACCAAGCTTGTCAAGAGCCAAGCCTAGAACCTATACATAACACGACAAATGGGGAACCCAAAGGGACCCCAAACAAGTCTCTTAGCATATCATTCACATATCCTTGGTCATGGAAGCAAAAATAAGCATCAACAAGGAATGATTAAAAAAGGAAGTGAAAATAAAGGAAGTCTTTGATAATCATAAAAACATAGAAGAGATAAGCTCATACCATAAATATATCATAGTATCCAACAACACCTCGACTATAAAATGGAGCGGAGACCAAGACACTCCCCCGGCTCACCCTCATAATAATAAATACTCAACATAAGAAGAAGTCTCAACATAATATGAAATAAGTAGTTATTGTCCTTAGAATTGAGGACTCACAAAATCTTTTTTCGAGAACCGAACTAGCCACGTGGAGGAGGATGATCAAAAGGAGCTCTGGTTCCTAAATGGTGATATCATGTAGGCATAGAGTATGCGTTAGTATGTTTAAATGTACTAAGCATGCGGGGTGCAATGCAACATAGACATAAGCCAATATATTCAAAATGCATAATCATAAGTAATAGATAAATAATTTCAACATGGCATGCATGATCAATGCTTGTAATAAAATATACTTGTAAAACATTCAACTTGCATAATACATAATACATGGGTGGGAAGAGACCTTAAACAAAATAGACCAAGTGAGCTACTACTTGGGGTCCAAGGCATGTCACCCCCTTGGTAAGGTAATCGAGGCATATCACCCCCTCAACTAGGTGATAGAGGCATCTCACCCCTTTGACTAGGTGATCGAGGGATACTACCCCCTCGACAAGGTGTGGTCTACTTGCCAAGGTAAACCATACAATGAGTAATTCGAGGCATGACATCCACTCGTCAAGGTATAGCTAGATGGATCGACAAGTATTGCAAGAGTAATAATCATTATCTTATGGTGGCATATAGTTTAGAGACTAAAGGCTTTTTATAAGGACCCCTTGAGTTGAGCCCCTATCTTAAGCCTCCAACGGTGCTAAGTCAAGTCCCACAGAATACTTGAAATAATCATAACTTCAATAACTTGTAAGAGACATGATAACATGACATGAGTAGCCCTTAAACATGCTTGACCTCTACTAGTGAGCCTAACTTGAACATGAGAGTAGATCATAATCATACATGAACCCTTGCTTTAACTTGAATAGCTCAAAAAGTTAAAATCTTGAAATAAGGCTAAACTTGAAACCTGCAACATCATAGATACTTTTCATGAATTCAATACATGCTTGAAGCCTTTAATCATCATATATCACTTGAATTGTAAATCACATAATAAAACATCAATAACTTGAGAATTCTTATCATGTCATTTTATCAAACACATGGTGGGTTCATGATACTTGTTCAAAATTATGCAATTCAAGAGTGAAATAATCTGAGTAAACTCAATGCAAATCAACTCACCAACATGGTAGTAAAACCCTTATGTAGGGTACCTTGAAATCCATCACAAATGCTCATAAAAGTTCATAATTTCATTGCTCAAAACATGCATAGTCTCAATAGACATAATCAATTCATGGGATAATCTTGAAATAGATATTCATGCATAATCAATCAATACTTCGTAAAACCCCAATATGATTTATGTTCATATTTCATAATAAGAGATACCCATAGGTAATAAAACTTCAAATCATGCAATTTTAATAAAAAGAGAAGGTTGGGCTCCATGAGTGAAAGGACCCATGGATGAAGACCCACAAACCTTAAACCTTGAATTCCTTGAGGTGAACTTGAAGTAGACTTAGAGCTTGAAATGAGTCCTTGAATCCCAAAATTGAGCTTAAAATCCTTAGATTTGAATGAGAGAATGCATAGAGTCTTAGAGTGGTTTTAGAGAGGGTTTTGTGAGCTATAGAGTTGAAAAATAGCTATGTATGGGCGATTTCATGTTTAAGTGGGCCTGGTGCTATGACCCCAATGCCCTTGGGCGAAATAAGAAAACCAAGAAAAATTTACACTGGTTCGTGCCCCTAGCACGACGCGAACCAATCGCGCCTGGCCAAATACACTACTCCGCGCCCCTGGTGTGTCACGACCATGGCGCAGTCAACTACTAGAATTCAAAAATTAGCAAAAATTATTTTTAGCTACGGGTCTCCTAATATTCAAGTTATACCTATTTTCTGCTCAATTTTATCCCTTGATCAAGAATACGAAGTTAAATTTTTAAAATCACGCACGAATTATGAGATATATAGAAATTACGATTATGGGTATTTCAAAGAACAAGAGAGGTATTTCAGAAAATCTCATAATGCTTTAGCTATCAAATCCAATTATGTGATATTCAACTGAAACCTCATAATATTTCCAGCTAATACACCTCTTTCCCACTCAAATAACTCAAGTTAATGTAACGATCCCCTAAAAAATGTTCCCAAAAGTGTGCCTCGAAAGTACCCCAAATCACAATTTCTATGTATCACAAAATCCGTGCATTATTTTGAAAATCATACTTCATATTCTTGTTCAGTTGGTCAAATTGAGTTGAAAATGGGTCTAATCCAAATTTTAGAGCAACCGTATCAAAATCCAAAAATCACAAAAAATATGATTTAGGAGGGTCAACTTTAGGGGAATATCTCTTAGAATACAAAAGAACTGGGTGTCCAACACCTACCAACTTAAAGCCCTTTGAATTAGCTTTCCAACGCACTTGATTTTACCTCATTCCGAGTTCAGATGAAGGATTTATTCCCATTTTCATAGAACTCATTTGTGCAAAAAATGCAGATTCTAGTAGGGTTTTCGCGTTGCCTCCGCATCGCGCCCCTATTGGTTTTGGTACCTGTTTTAATTTTTTCGGTCTAAGACAAATACAAATTCCAGTGAGGTTAGCACGACACTTCCCGACATACCCCTGATTATTTTTGTGCCTGTTTTAATTTTTTAGGTCCAAGACTTATAATTCTTGGGCCTAAGGATTCCCACACATGAAAATACCTATACTTAGCCTTATTTCACCGTCATATCATCCTAAACATTTCCCAATACTCACTCAAACACTTGGACTAATATTTCTCTCAAGATTAAGTCCCAAAACCCTTATTCGAATCTAAGGAATTCCTTCAAGCTTCAAGTTTCCATTAAAGTCTTCTTGAAGAAATTCTTCAAGGTCAATGTGGGTTTTGTATAGTAAGAAATTTAATGCATAGTGATTTGAGTTCATGAAAGTATGGTTTCTTTAGCATGTTTTGAGCTCTAAATCTTTGATCTAATGTTGGATTTGATGGGGGGTTTTGATGTGAATGTCTTGGGAGTGTTTCAAGGTGTTTGTTAGAACCCGTATTATGGTGTATTAGAACTATTACGAAATTTAGGACTTATGTAGCATTACTAGAAAATTCGAGAATAAAGTGACATTTTTGAAAAGTTTGGGGACTCAAGTAGAATTTTCAAAAATTGAGTTATTAGAATTCGTATGTCCTTAATTGGATTTTCGTATGTCCTTAATTGGTTTAATTAGGAAAAAGTTTGGGAATCAAAGTGTAATTTCAAAGACTTGGGGTCTTGAAAAACTTAGTGGGGCCTACTTGAGATTTGTTGACTCTTGATTGGGCCAAGTGTGTACACTTGGCAAGAGCTTTTTACTTATAAATATATATACACTCTCAAGATCATTCTAACACTTTCTACATCTTTCTACTCTTAAAAAAAAAAGAACAAGAACAACCCTCAAAGGGGCTCTTGGGTTAGGCCTTCCCAAGAGTCAAAAATTATGTTTTTCGATTCTAAAATTATTTTGACGCTACAAGCCTTACGTATTTAGTGCCTTAAGTAGCGTGGAGGTGTTGGTTGGCCAAGAAAATGCCTCTTTCGATGATTTTAGCGATTTGGCTCCACTAAGAGGTTTAAAAGGTATGGTAATTTCTAGCTTTGTTTTATATAAAATAATGATTGTATGTATGTTGGGGTATGTTAAATTGAAAGAAAACATGAAAGATTTCATGTTAAAGTGACTTGTGAATATTGGGGGTTAAGGGTCGGATTGTAGGCATGCATATATATAGTGTTATATTGTTTGGGAACCATGAATTTGTGTTTAAATAGCATGAAAATGATCCTTGTGGGGTAAAAGAAATATTGGAAATGGTTTATATGTATATTTGAAGTTTGGTTAAAATTGGAGTTTATGTATGTAGTTAAATGTTATGTGGTAGCATTGAAACTATACGTTGGATGTTTAGATGGTGTAATAGGATTCTTGGAGGATAATAGAATGCTTGAAAATGATGTACATGTATATATATAGTATGCTGCCCTATTTTGTAATTGTGATGAAAATAAGGTTCTTTAGTGAATTTGGTGAAGTGATGGCGTTGGTAAGGCTTATTATTGATTGTTGGGTTGTTGTTGTTGTTATTGTTGATTATTTTGAGCCGAGTTATTTCTCGGGGAAGCCTATATTCTAAGGGAAGTGCTGCCAAAAAATTTATAAAATTAGGGGCAAGATTTGGGATTTGAGGCCCGAAAAGGCTTTTAGCTAACCATTGGCGTTATTGTAAATTGTTGTAGACGTTGGACATCCGGAAGTGTAAGTTGGATTGACTTTGCGTTTGAAATAGTTGAAGCAGTAATTGAGGTATGTAAAGCATTTTTTTGTCTATGGCATGATTTAGTAAACTTAGCAAATAATATAAGTTTTGTGAGATCCCTCTTCCCTTGCAATTTGGACTGAAACATATTCTATGTTCATTTCTTGGTATTCTTATAGAAATTAATTATATTTTGTTCCTTGTACATTTAAAGTCCGTAAGTTGTAAAAGTATGGAAAATTTGATACGTCTAGTTTGTATAGTCTAGGCTAAGTATGTTCCTCCTGAGTCAGGCTAGTTTGGGTTTCCATCGGCTGTGGGACCCGCGACACTCTTCTAGGCAAATCTAATCACTTTTAAAAGAAAGTGGAACAAATAATACTTTATTTTTGATTATGAATATTTTACTTATCCTTTGGAATTATGACAATTATTTTGTGCCTATGATTATGCCCAACATTACTTGTGCTTATCATGATATAGATATGTTGTGAGTCGGCGATATATTGTGATTCAGCGATCTGTTGTGTTTGGCGTTATGTTGTGTTGGGCGTTCTGCTGTGATTTAGCATTATACCTGGGCGCGACTTGGTAATTCAAGCGGTCCAGGATTGATATGTTGATGTTATGCCTGGGCGTGGCTCGTGATTCGAGCGGTCCAGAACATCTCCTTTGTGGACGTGACTCGTGGTTCGAGCAGTCCAAGACCTCTTCTTTGTGGACGTGACTCTTGGTCTGAGCAGTCCAAGATATATCCTTAGTGGGCGTGACTCGTGGTTCGAGCAGCCCAAGACCTATCCTCAGTGGACGTGACTCGTGATCCGAGCAGTCCAGGACATATCTTTAGTGGGCGCGATTCGTTAACCCGAGCGACCCAACTTTTGTATTATGCCACTTCTGTATTAGGATTTGTGAGTATAGGGACGCCTGGCTCACTTATCCTATGTTTGGTATGTAACGGGTGAGTGATTTTTATGCTTTAATTTTTGTCTCTAATGCAATTTCATTTTTACACTCTTTGCAGGATTATATTTTGTATAAGATGATATTCAGTTTACTTGAATAAAAATTATTGAGTATTGGAGTGAATTAGTTGGAATAGTTAACTGATTCCAAATTC
>DF361219.1:344-34968 GCA_000787875.1 Solanum virginianum | reverse complement strand
TGGGAAAACTATCGGTTATAATTATCCCAAAAATATAAACGTTGCACCACATCGATAAACAAGAGGCTACACGACATTTAGGATGTCATTCTTCTTTCTGATCCTAGATCATGCGATAGAGCTGTGTTAGTAGCTGTGGTGATAATTGAAACAGGGAACTCCCCCTAAGTTGGTTCCGAAACTTGTAAGGCTAATTTAACATTTGAGGATGCATATTTTAAGGGGGAGGATGTTAGAGCCCGTATTGTGGTGTATTAGGACCATTACGAAATTTGGGACTTATGTAGCATTACTGGAAAAATTTGGGACTAAAGTGATATTTTTAGAAAGTTTGAGGACTTAAGTAGAATTTTCTAAACTTGGGTTGTTAGAATTCGTATGTCCTTAATTGGATTTTTGTATGTCCTTAATTGGTTTAATTAGGAAAAAGTTTAGGGACCAAAGTGTAGTTTTTAAGACTTGGGGTCTTGAAGAATACTTAGTGTTGGTCTACTTGATTTTTGTTGTGTTTTTATTGGACCATGTGTGTACACTTGGCAAGAGCTTTTTGGCTATAAATATATATACACTCTCAAGATCATTCTAACACTTTCTACATCTTTCTACTCTTTAAAAAAAAAAGAGAGAACAAGAACAACCCTCAAAAGGGCTCTCGGGTTTGGCCTTCCCAAGAGTCAAAAATTGTGTTTTTTGATTCTAAATTTATTTTGATGCTACAAGCCTTACGTATTGAGTCCCTTAAGTAGCGTGGAGGTGTTGGTTGGCCAAGAAATGCCTCTTTCGACGATTTTAGCGGTTTGGGTCCACTAAGAGGTTTAAAAGGTATGGTGATTTCTAGCTTTGTTTTATGTAAAATATTGTTGAAATTGGAGTTTATGTATGTAGTTATTTGTTATGTGGTAGCGTTGGAAGTATACGTTGGATGTTTAGATGGTGTAATAGGATTTTTGGAGGGTAATAGAATGCTTGAAAATGATGTACATGTATATATAGTATGCTGCCCTATTTTGTAATTGTAGTGAAAATAAGGTTCTTTAGTGAATTTGGTGAAATGATGGCCTTGGTAAGGCTTATTATTGATTGTTGGGTTGTTGTTGATTATTTTCAGCCGAATTGATTCTTGGGGCAACCTATATTCTAGGGGAAGTACTGCCGAAAATTTTATAAAATTAGGGGCAAGATTTGGGATTTGAGGCCAAAAAAGGCTTTTAGCTAACCATTGACGTTATTGTGAATTGTTGTAGACGTTAGACATCCGAAAGTATAAGTTGGATTAGGAGAATATTTCTATCCTACAAATAGCCACAAGATGGGAACATTATCAAAACTAAATATATATGCAACTTCTTTATTACTTCCAACTCAAGTGGGAACAAGAAGTATTGACAAGTCAGTCCAACAGTATTATATTACCCATTAACTTAAACACTCCCTTCATCATATTTATGTGACACTCCAGGAATGTTTGATAAAATTGGTCTCTTTGTCTTTCTTTTCACATTTGGCAGTTAGTGTTTGTAAGCTCTATTTATATATTTTTTGAGTTTTTATATTTAGATATACTAGGTTTACTGCATGTGCATTGCACGTGTATACTTAGTCTTGAACCTAACTTCATTATTAGTTGTATAGTGTATTTGTAGGTGTATGTTGTAGCTAGTTTGTTAGTCACTCAGTGAGCATATATTAACAATTTTGCATCTTAAATATGCCATATCATGATATCTATAAAACGCTGACCAAAAAATAATTGGAGGAGTAAGCCGAGTGGGAAAAGGTAGAAGTGTAGATACTAAGAAATCAAGGGATAATTTACATAGAGTAACCTTGAAAATGTACCATAGTGTTAGCAAAAATCTAAATGTGATTCACGGTGAAGGATAGAGTGTACAGGGGAGAATCTAAATAAGAGGATGTAATTGTAGACTGTTTTAGTGTGTTTATGTAGTTGATGGTGAGAAGCAGAGGAGTAGGTATCCTGTGCCCTATGCATGATTGGTATTTTGGAAAGTTGACATTTTGTGTTTTGAATCTTGTAAGTAGATATTTTTTTTGATATTTTTGGATATATACTGCTCTCTGTACTTTTGTTCGGTTATCCCTTAGGAATCTTAAAAATAGACATTTTTTATATTTTTGGATATATATGCTCTCTGTACGTTCATTTAAGTTATCCCTCAGTTTCATGTATTGGGAAGTAAGTATGTCAGTAGTTTGGGTATGATTTTACCTTTATACCTTGGTCTTGTTTGATATACACCATATGTTCTAGTAAGTAAGTACTTTGATATTTCGGGTATGCATTTAACCATTATACATCTGTTTTAAAGGTTGCCCTGATATATACTTTGTACTTTCTGCTTTACATATTTGGTACGTACCTCATACTGACCCCCTTTGCTTCGGGGGCTGCGTTTCATGCCCACAGGTATAGACATACAGGTGAGAGATCCACCAACTTAGGATTCTGACTGCTATTTGAAGGGTTCCTTTGCTTCGTAGAAAACCCTGGGTATATACACTTATTTACTATTTTGTATTTCTGCACATTTGAGGGTACGACGGGGGCCCTGTCCCATCTTCTGATTCAGTTTGTGTAGTTAGAGGTCTGTGGACGCCTGTGGGTATAGGCTATGACAGTT
Source organism: Solanum virginianum (assembly GCA_000787875.1). Taxonomy (NCBI): domain Eukaryota; kingdom Viridiplantae; phylum Streptophyta; class Magnoliopsida; order Solanales; family Solanaceae; genus Solanum; species Solanum virginianum. The sequence continues at coordinate 32,326 of DF361219.1, read as the reverse complement.
TGTACGACTATATGTATGTATGTTATGTATGTTGGGCGATTTGAACTGCATCGGTTACCTTGTCGGCCTGCATATGTATTTGTCTGATGATCTATCTGGAATTCTCTGCGTGCAGGGTATATGGGTTAGTTTATAAAGAAAGGAAACTCTGGTAAAATTTCTGTAAAATAAGATATGTATTTGTTGTCTCGCTTTGTATTTGCGTCTGGTTGCCCAATTCGGGCATTAGTCACGACCCACGGGGTTGGGTCATGACAGTGTTGATTGATGGTTCTATAATAGATTTTCTTGCATGATTTCATCTCTAAATTGCATGGTCTTTTGCCCCCATTACAAACCCCCCAAGTGTTTGATAAAATGTTTTGCTAGGGTTTCTTGTGGAATTGAAGGTCCAAAGCATGAGATATGATATAAATGACTATATAATAATGGAATGAACTTATGTATATGACAAATAACATACAAAGTGTTGCATTAGACCATGGTCAATCTAGGGGGTCTTAGAACATGGATAATCGAGATGGGGGTTTGTACCCATTAATCGAGGGAAAGGTTAGTACTTCTCACCTAGTGATGGGGCTGCATTATCACTAACCAGGTTGGGGGTTTGTACTCATCAATCGAGTGAAGGGTTAGTACTCACCACCTAGGTGATGGGGCGAAATTATCACCAACCAAGTTAGGGGTTTGTACTCATCAACCGAGTGAAGGGTCAGTACTTCACCACCTAAGTGATGGGGTGGCATCATCACTAACCTTCCAAGGGTTTTGTACCTTGGAAATCTAATTTTGTCTATTCTACACATATGATATCCTATATGAGCATGAGTTATTTAAGCATGTTTAACTTTAGCATTGATCATACATGCCATATTACTATAGTATGCCTATTGTCTATTGTTATGCATTTTGATTATGATGCCTATTTTTTGTTGCATTGTATCTTGCATACTAAGTACATTCAAACATACTAACACATACTCTTGCCTATATGATATCACCATGTAGGAATCGGAGCCTAAGTTGATCATCCTCCTACTCCACGTGGCTAATCGGTACTACTCAAGCTAGTCGGTGGGTCCTCCACTTCGGGGACCTTAGTCTATGTTTTTCTTATTATGTATTGAGGCATTCTTCTATATGTTCTATTTTTACTATGAGGGTGAGCCCGATTGGTTTTTCTTGGCCCCGCTCTTATCTATGTAGTAGAGGTGTTATTGGACATGCTATGTACCTATGATATGAGTCTTTACTCTTTTGTCTATTGATGTTGTTGATATGCAAGCTTCTATTTGTCCTTTGCCCCTAATTTCAAAACCTTTTATATTAATTACTTGTTTCCGCGACTAAGGATGTTTTATGGTATGCTAAAAGGCTTGCTTGGGGTTCCTCTGGGATTCCCATTTGCCGGTCACGTCTAGGCCCTAGGCTTGGGTCATGACAAACTTGGTATCAGACCACTAGGCTATTTATGGTCCTTTGAATCTAACACATCGCGTCAATTAGAGTCTTATTATGGTTGGGAAGCATGCCACAACTATGAGTAAGATTGATAGATCCTTGAGTCCAACACACCGCGTTGGTTAGAGTCTTATTCATGGTTCCACAACTATGATAGGAGGCTTTGAGACATTTTAGGAAATGTTTCACTTTTTCATGATCCATGTCGTGCGATACAGTTATGTCCCTTAGGGCTTCTTTTTAACCCCTAACCGTTACATTACAGGATATGTCTCAAGCTACTTAGGACGGTGCTATGATGAATGCTGAGATTTGCAATGCTCTATGGAAGGTGGCCAAAGCGGTGGCAAGATTGGCAACTCACCTCGATTAACAAGCAGGTGTTCTCAAAGTTTCTAGTGGTGAGAAGACAGGTAGTGGGGCCAAAAGGGCCCGTAATGTGGGTAAGTTCCAAAATCTATAGTGTAGAGGTGGTGCTGGTAGGGTACCTTATGCTAGGTGCCCAAAATTTGGGAGAGGCCATGATGGCCCATGCTTGAGAGGTACTAATACTTGCTATGGTTATGGGAAGATGAGTCATAGGGTTAAGGATAGCTCTCGTACATATAATAAGAGCAAAGAAGGTGATGAGGGGATGACTAATCCCAAGTGCCCTATATTTGGGAAGAACCACGGTGGCCCGTGTTAGAAGAACACTAGTGCTTACTTTAGATGTGGTAAAGTGGGTCACAAGCTAGTGGATTGTCCTTTTGTTCAGAGGGAGTGTAAGGGTAGCCGACCTTTAGATCGAGGTGGTCATGTTGACCAAGTGGCTCAAGAAGGGGGTGAGATGCCCTATGCTATTATCGGTAAGTTGAAGTTTCCTTGGCTTTGTTGTGCATGCATTGATAGGTTGGTGTGTTACTATTTCTCTCTATTCTTTTGGGTTGCTATTGGGGCTTCTTGTGTGCCCAAGTTGTTGTGTGGATCTTTAGTGTCTATTCTTTTTTTGGGTATATTGTTGCTAGAAGGTTCATAGTGTTGATCCGGGTTTTTATTGCATTAGGTCTTGCTTTGTGGCTTGTTGGAGTTGGTATGGTAAATTTTTATTTCATTTTAGGGATGGAATGGTTACATGTATATTATGTTTTCATGGATGGTAGGACCAGTAGAGCTAGATCCCGAATCCCTAATGAGCCCATCTTTGAGTGGGACATTGTTAAGTGGTAGCAAGGGAGGTAGGTCCATTTCTTGTCTTAACATATAATTGATCTCTAAGGGGTTGCATTTGTCCTCTTATGAGAAATGGAGGTGTTGAACCTAAGTTGTTTTCTCTATAGAATTGTTGTTGGTGGTAGATGATGCTTTGAATGTCCTTTTCGATATATTGAATTTTGGGTTAGTGTCCTTTGGTTTGACTAGTGCACCAGTTATGCCTGTAAGTTTCATGAGTAAGGTCATTAGTCCCTACTCTAATAAGTTTCATGTGTAAGATTATTAGTCCCTACTCTAATAAGTTTATGGTGGTTTCCCTAATGAAGTAGTGCATGTGAAACTTTTGATGGTGGTACTACAAGTTCAAGGAAGAAGGTTGGGTGCTAAGTAGGCGAGACGGGAATCTTGGTGATAAGAAGTTGACTTCCTAGGATGTGTGGTGCCGGGTGATGGTATTAAGGTGGGCCTTAGTAAGACGAAGGTGATTAGAGATTAGCCTAGACCTTAGACTTCATCGGATATTAGGAGCCTCTTGGGTTTAGAGGGCTATTACCGGAGTTTATGAGTAGGGTGATTTGATAGGTCCAGGAGTTACTATTTCTTGTGTTATTCCTTGGTGCTAGTAGGGATCATGTGTATGTGGGTTTATCCTTGATTCCTTCCAATCAAGGAAACCCAAAACTATTTTAAAGAAAACCTACATGGATTTTACTTATTTTAATTTGAGATTTGAATATTATGACTCCTAAAATTCAATTGATGCATGGTAGTATTTATTTTATGATTTTAATCTGATTTAAGCCATTACATGAGGATTTACTTTGGGTTTATGATGTTATAAGTATGCATGTTCCCCTTTTGAATTATTTATGTATGATAGATTACACTATGGATTTAAATATGTAATTAATGATGTTTTCACATCAACTTCATAATATAAATGTTGATTTTAAATGGAGTCTAAATTACCCATGTCATTTCCTCATTGTTCATAGCATATGCATTCACGTACATGGATTATTTTGAAAAATTATGTTATGGTTAAGCCCAATTTCGTTTTATGGTATGATTTTCATAAAAGGTTGGTTATGAAAATATTGTGATCACATATATGTCTTTGATTTTGGCCGTTTAAGCATTTTGGGTGCTTGCACCATTTTATATATGAATGGGCTATTCCTATGCGGAAGATGAGTCATAGGGTTAAGGATAGCTCTCGTACATATAATAAGAGCAAAGAAGGTGATGAGGGGATGACTAATCCCAAGTGCCCTATATTTGGGAAGAACCACGGTGGCCCGTGTTAGAAGAACACTAGTGCTTACTTTAGATGTGGTAAAGTGGGTCACAAGCTCTTTGAAAGTATGTATATGCATATTAAGTATTCTTGTGGGATGATGACTTAGATTGTTGTGTTGGGGTTCTTGGGGTAGTTTGGGCTACTTGCATAGCGTGCTTCTAATGAGCATAGAACCCGTAAGGTTATAACATGATGGTTGAGGATGGTCGGTCTATTTGGTCACTATAATGGGTTAGTCACTACTCTAAGGTTGATTAGAGGTTCGGGTTTTGCTCCCAAGTGTGGATGTGGGTAGGTGATAACCCTAAGTGTCCTATTAGGAATGAGCATTTTGGTTGTTGATGGAGTTATTTAGTGGGCTTGTGCACCGGTTGGGTCTATTGGGTTTCATGAGTAGGGTCTTAAAACCCTACCTTGTTATGTATGTGGTGGTCTCTAGCGATGAGGTATTGATTTGCTTAGAGCTTGTGAATCATTTCAGGGTAGTGTTGCAAATCTTGGAGGATGAGAGGTTGTTTGCTATATATGATAAGTATGAATTGTGGGTAACAAGAAGGTGGTTAGAACTCCTTAAGAATTATGATATGAGTGTGCATTATTTCCCTGGTAAGGCTAATATTGTGGTTGGTGCTCTAAGTAGGGTGCCTATGGGTAGCCTAGCATATGTGGATGGCAAAAAGGAGACTAGTGGGGTCCATCAATTGGTTAGGTTGGAAGTTAGGTTGAGGGAAATTTAGAATGGTAGTATAGTATTCTTGATGGTTCTAAATCTTCTTGGGTTAAGAGGTCTAGATTAGGTAAGGCCTTGATTCCGCCTTATTAGAGATGAAAGTTTTGGGTGAGAAGGTGATAGAGTGGAGGTTGTCTCCCAAGGGAGAGATGGTGGAGGTCTAGATTAGGTAAGGCCTTGATTCCGCCTTATTAGAGATGAAAGTTTTGGGTGAGAAGGTGATAGAATGGAGGTTGTCTTCCAAGGGTGAGATTGTGGTTATGGTACCAAGTGGGTTAGGTGTATTTAAGGTTGACAATTGAGTTGAGGATTGTGAGTCCTTATAAAGTGTAGAGGCAAGTTGGTAAGGTTGCATAAGTTTGGGGACCCCCTATGGAAATATATATGGTTTGCCCAGTTCTTCATGCTTGTAGGTGGATGGGATGTGTTGGTGACTCTAGTGCTATAACACTCTTTAAAATTGTGGGTGATGTGGACGACAAGTTGGCTTAGGGGAACGTCCCGGTGGAGGTGTTGGATGGATGAATGGAGAAGTTAATTAATGAGAATGCGGTGTTCATTAAGGCCCTCTTGAAAGGAATATCAAGTCAAAGGTGTCTCCAAGGAAGCCAAAGCAGTCTTATGGGAGCGATATTCGTACCTCATTCACTCTAATCAAGCCTAAGATAGCGATTAGGTTCTTCATGTGATTTCAAGTCTCATATTTCAGCCCCTATGTCATTCGTATGCATTCATGTTTAAGTTGGTAAACTTATGATGATTTTACACTTATGTTGAGAATTTGAAACTGGTGTTTTACATGTTATATTGCATTCTTGTTGGGATTGACTTGTTCATAATCACTCTTGTCATGTACGCCTCTTTTTTACTTGAGAATTTGAAAATGGTGTTTATATGTTATGTTGCATTCTTGTTGGGGCTGATTTTTTGATGATCACTCTTATCTTGTACGTCTCTTTTATATTCGGGGACGAATGTTCCCAAGGGGGAGATATTGTAACGACCCCAAAAAAAGTGCCAAAAAATGTGCAATGGAAGTGCCCAGAATCATAATTTTCATGTATCTCAAAATCTGTGCATTAATTTGAAAATCCGACTTCATATTCTTATTCATGGTGTCAAATTGAGAGAAAAATGGGTCTAACCTAAATTTTAGAGCAACCGTATCAAAATCCAAAAATCTCAAAAAATGGGATTTAGGAGGTTCAACTTTAAAGGGGACGATCTCTTAGCACACAAAAAACTGAGTACCTGATGACTAACCAACTGCCCTTTGAATTAGCTTTCCAACGCACTTGGTTTCACCTCATTATGAGCTTAGATGAAGGATTTATGCCCATTTTCATTGAACTCATTTGTGCAGAAAATGCAAATTGCAGTCAGGTTAGCGCGACACTTCCCGATGTGCCCCTATTGTTTTTGGTGCCTATTTTAATTTTTTCGGTCCAAGACTTATAAGTCTTAGGCCTAAGGGTTCCCACACTTGTAAATACCTATACTTAGTCTTAATTCACCCTCATATCATCCTAAACATTCCCCAACACTCACTCAAACACTTGGACTAATATTTTTCTCAAGAATCAAGTCCCAAAACCCTCATTCGGATCTAAAGAATTCCTTCAAGCTTCAAGTCTCCATTAAAGTCATCTTTAAGAAATTCTTCAAGGTCAAGCTATGTAGGTTTTAGCCATTGAGGTCTTCTACCCATGGTGCGCTAGTCTCCTTTTTACTCAATTTGCAGGATTTAAAGTTGATTTTACATGTGGGTTTTGTATATTAAGAAATTTACTACAAACCCCCCAAGTGTTTGATTAAATGTTATGCTAGGGTTTCTTGTGGAATTGAAGGTCCAAAGCATGAGATATGATATGATTTTTTTTATGATGATGAAATGAGCTTATGTTCATGATTAATTCTATGTAAAGTGTTGCATTATACCATGGCTAATCTGGGAGGTCTGAGAACCTGTATAACTGAGATGGGGGTTTGTACCGATTAACTAAGGGAAGGGTTAGTACTTCTCCACATAGTGATAGGGTGGCATCATTGCTAACTGAGTTGGGGGTTTGTACTCATCAATCGAGTGAAGGGTTAGTACTTCTCCATGTAGGTGATGGGGTGGCATTATCACTAACTGAGTTGTTGGTTTGTACTCATCAATCGAGTGATAGGTTAGTACTTCTCCACCTAAGTGATGGGGTGGCATTATTACTAACCTTCCAAGGGGTTTGTACCTTGGAAATCTAGTTTTGTCTATTCTTTACATATGCTATTTTATATGAGCATGAGTTATTTAAGCATGTTTTACTTTAGCATTGATCATATATACCATATTCTATAGTATGTCTATTGTCTATTGTTATGTATCTTGATTATGATGCCTAATTCTTGTTGCATTGTATCCTACATACTTAGTACATTCAAACGTACTGACACATACTCTTGCCTACATGATATCACCATATAGGAATCGGAGCCCTGGTTGATCATCCTTCTTCTCCATATGGCTAATCTGTACTACTTAAGGTAGTTGGTGAGTTCTCCACTCTGGGGACCTTAGTCTATGTTTTTCTTATTATGTATTGAGGCATTCTTCTTTATGTTCTATTTTTACTGTGAGGGTAAGCCAGGTTGGTTTTTCTTAGCCCCTGTCTTATCTATGTAGTAGAGGTGTTGTTGGACATGCTATGTACCTATGATATGAGTCTTGACTTTTTTGTCTCTTGATGTTGTTGATATGCAAGCTTCCCTTAGTCCTTTGCCCCTAATTTCAAAACTTTTTATATCAATTACTTCTTTTCGCGACCAAGGATGTGTGATGATATGCTAAGAGGCTTGCTTGGGGTTCCTCCGGGATTCCCATTCGCCGGTCACGTCTAGGCCCTAGGCTTGGGTCATGACAAACTTGGTATCAGAGCACTAGGTTGATAGATCCTCAGAGTCCAACACACCACATTGGTTAGACTCCTATCCATGGTTGTGTTGTTCACCATAACTATGAGTACGAGGCTATGAAATGTTTTAAGAAATATTTCACTTCTTCATGATTGATGTCGTGCGATATAGTTAGGTCCCTTAGGACTTCTTGCTAACGCCTAATTGTTATATTACAGGATATGTCTCAAGCTACTCAAGACAGTGCTGCGATGAATGTGGAGATTCACAATGCTCCATGGAAGGTGGCCAAAGCGCCGGCAAAATTTGCAACTCACCTCGATCAACAACTGGGTGTTCTCGAGACTTATAGTGGTAAAAGGGAAGGTATCGGGGCCAAGAGGGCCTGTAATGTGGGAAAGTTCCAAAGTCTCGAGTGTAGAGGTAGTGGTGGTAGGGTACCTTATGCGAGGTGCCTAAAATGTGGTAGAGGCCATGATGGTCAATGCTTGAGAGGTACTAATACTTGTTATTATTGTGGGGAGATGAGTCATGAGGTTAAGAATTGCTCTCGCACATACAATAAGAGCAAAGGCGGTGATAGGGGAATGACTAATCCCAAGTGCCCTACGTGTGGGAAGAACCACGGTGGCCCGTGTCGGAGGAACATACTGCTTGCTTTGGATGTGGTAAAGTGGGTCACAAGCTAGTGGATTGTACTTTTGTTTGGGGGGTATAAGGTGGCCAACCTTTAGATCGAGGTGGTCATGTTGACCAAGTGGCTCAAGGAGGGGATGAGATGCATGATGTTATTACAGGTAAGTTGAAGTTTCCTTGGCTTTGTTGTGCATGAATTGATAGGCCAGTGTGCCACTATTTCTTCTCTATTATTTTGGGTTGCTAGTGGGGATTCTTATGTGCCCTAGTTGTTGTGTGTATCCTTGGTGTGTATTCTTTTGATGGGTATATTGTTGCTAGAAGGTTTGTAGGTGTTGATCCGGGTTTGTATTGCATTAGATCTTGCTTTGTGGCTTGTTGGAGTTGGTATGGTAATTTTTGATGTCATATTAGGGATGGAATAGTTACATGCATGTTGTGTTTTCATGGATGGTAGGACCCGTAGAGCTAGATCCCGAATCCCTAATGAGCCCATCTTTGAGTGGGAGATTGTTAAGTGCTAGCAAGGGAGGTAGGTCCATTTCTTGTCTTAAGGTATAATTGATCTCTAAAGGGTTGCATTTGTCATCTTGTGAGAAATAGAGGTGTTGAACCTAAGTTTTTTTGTCTATAGAATTATTGTTGGTGATAGATGAGGCCTTGAATATCCTTTTTGATATTTTAAATTTTGGGGTAGTGGCCTTTGGTTTGAGTAGTACACCAGTTTGCCTATAAGTCTCATGAGTAAGATCTTTAGTCCCTACTCTAATAAGTTTATGGTAGTTTTGGTGATGATTATATGGTTTGTTCCCTAATGAGGTAGTGCACGTGAATTATTTGAGGGTAGTACTACAAGTTTAAGGAAGAAGGTTGGGTGCTAAGTAGGCGAGATGGGAATCTTGGGGATAAGAAGTTGCCTTCCTAGGATGTGTGGTCCCGGGTGATGGTACTAAGGTGGACCTTAGTAAGACGAAGGTGATTAGAGATTAGCCTAGAACTTACATTTATCGGATATTAGGGGCCTTTTGGGTTTAGTGGGCTATTACCGGAGGTTGTGATTAGGGTGATTTCATTAGTCCAGGATTTGCTATTTCTTGTGTTATTCATGGTGCTAGTAGGATTCATGTGTGTGGGGGTTGATCCTTGATTCTTTCCAATCAAGGAGACCAAAAATTAATTTCAAGAAAACCTACATGGATTTTACTTATTTTAATTTGGGATTTGAATAATATGATTTCTAAAATTCTATTGATGCATGGGTAGTATTTATTTGATGATTTTAATGTGATTTAACATTTTATATGAGGATTTACTTTGGGTTTATGAAGTTCTACGTATGCATGTTCCCTTTTTGAATGATTTATGCATGAGAGATTACAATATGGATTTAAATATGGAATTAATTATGTTTTCACTTCAGCTTTGTAATATAAATGTTGATTTTAAATGGTGTCTTAATTACCCATGTCATTTGCTCATTGTTCATAGCATTTGCATTCACGTACACAGATTATTTTGAAAATTATGTTATGGGTAAGTCCAATTTCGTTTTATGGTATGATTTTAATAAAAGGTTGGTTATGACAATATTGTGATCATATATATGTCTTTGATTTTGGATTGAAATGATTGGGAAAATGACTGTTGCCTCTTTTAAAGTATGTACGTGCATATTATAAGTATTCTTGTGGGATGACAACTTAACTTGTTGTGTTTGGGGTCTTGGGTAGTTTGGGCTACTTGCATAGCATGTTTCTAATGAGCGTAGAACCCGTAAGGTTGTAACATGATGGTTGAGGATGGTCAGTCTATTTGGTCCATTATAATGGGTTAGTCACTACTCTAAGGTTGATTAGAGGTTCGAGTTTTGCTCCCAAGTGTGGATGTGGGTAGGTGATAACCTTAAGTGTCCTATTGAACTAGGAATGAGTATTTTGGTTGTTGGTGGAGTTATTTGGCCCTCTTGAAAGGAACATCAAGTCAAAAGTGTCTCCAAGGAAGCCAAAGCGGTCTTCTGGGAGCGATATTCGTACCTCATTCACTCTAATCAAGCCTAAGATAGAGACTAGGTTCTTCATGGGATTTGAAGTCTCATATTTCAGCCCCTATGTCATTCATATGCATTCATGTTTAAGTTGGTAAACTTATGATGATTTTACACTTGTGTTGAGAATTTGAAAATGGTGTTTTGCATGTTATGTTGCATTCATGTAGGGGCTGACTTGTTGATGATCGCTCTTGTCTTGTACATCTGTTTTACATTCGGGGACGAATGTTCCCAAGGGAGAGATATTGTAACGACCTAAAAAAAAGTGCCCAAAAATGTGCCTCACAAGTGCCTAGAATTGTAATTTTCATGTATTTCAAAATTCGTGTATTATTTAAAAAATCCAACTTCATATTCTTGTTCAAGGGATCAAATTTAGTGGAAAATGGGTCTAACCCAAATTTTAGAACAACCGTATCAAAATTCAAAAATTGCAAAAAATGCGATTTAGGAGGGTTAACTTTAAAGTGCCTTACCTCTTACCACAAAAAGAACTGGGTGGCCCTTTGAATTAGATTTTCAACGCACTTAGTTTCATCTCATTCCGAGTTTGGATAAAGGATTTATGCCCATTTTCGTAGAACTCATTTGTGCAAAAAATGCAAATTCCAGTGTGGTTAGCGTGACACTTCCGCAATGTGCCCCTATTGTTTTTGTGCCTATTTTAATTTTCTAGGTCCAAGACTTATAAGTATTGCACCTAAGTGTTCCCACATTTGAAAATACCTAACTTAGCCTTATTTCACCCTCATATCATCTTAAACATTCCCCAACACTCACTCCAACACTTAGACTAATATTTCTCTCAAGATTCAAGTCCCAAAACCCTCATCCGGATCTAAGGAACTTCTACAAGCTTCAAGCCTCCATTAAAGTCTTGTTCAAGAAATTCTTCAAGGTCAAGGTATGCAGGTTTTACCCATTGGATTCTTCCACCCATGGTGCCCTAATCTCCTTTTTACATAACTTGCATGATTTAAAGTTGATTTTACATGTGGATTTTGTATTTTAAGAAATTTACAGCACAGTTATTTGAGTTCGTGAAAGTATGGTTGTTTTAGCATGTTTTGAGCTCTAAATCTTGGATATAATGTTGGATTTGATGGGGGGTTTTGATGTGAATATCTTGCGGGTGTTGCAAGGTGTTGATTGTTGGCTTTATAATAGATTTTCTTGTATGGTTTCATCTCTAAATTGCATAGTCTTTTACCCCCATTACATACCCCCATGGTCTTGTGGAATTGAAGGTCCAAAGCATAAGATATGATATAAATGACTATACGATAATGAAATGAGCTTATGTAGATGATAAATTCTATATAAAGTGTTGCATTAGACCATACCCAATTCGGGGATCTAAGAACCCGAATAACCGAGATAGAGATTTATACCTAATAACCGAGGTAAGGGTTAGTACTTCTCCACCTAGTGATGGGGCGGCATCATCACTAACCGAGTTGGGGGTTTATACTCATCAACTGAGTGAAGGGTTAGTACTTTACCACCTAGGTGATGGGACGGCATTATCACCAACTGAGTTGGGCGTTTGTAGTCATGAACTGAGTGAAGGATTAGTACTTCGCCACCTAGGTGATGGGGCGGTATCATCTACCAAGTTGTTGTACCTTGGAAATCTAATTTGGTCTATTCTACACATATGATATCCTATATGAGCATGAGGTGTTTAAGCATGTTTTACTTTAGCATTGATCGTACATGCCAACAACAACAACATACCTAGTGAAATCCCACAAGTGAGGTCTGGAGAGGGTAGAATGTACGCAGACCTTGCCAGTACCTCATAGAGATAGAGAAAACACTTATACTCACAAAGAATTCATATGTTATATGTAGATACCATATGTTTGCTTATTTTCTATTGCCACTGTCTTCGAAGAGAAGTTATTTCCTGGGAACCCTCATCACAAAATCCATACGCAGAAAGGACTAGATATACTAGTACTTCTTCGGTCTACCTCTACCCCTCTGTGTAGCTCCTAAAGCCAACCTCTTGCACCTCCTAACAGGGGCATCGATACTCCTCCTCTGCACATGTCCAAACCATTGCAGTCTCGCTTCCTCTATCTTCTCAGCCACTGGGGGCACCTCTAGTTTCTCTCGAATGGTCTCATTCCTACTCCACCCCATACAGCAAAGATGGTCTAACCACTAATCTATAAAACTCACCTTTGAGTTTAGGTGGTATTTTCTTATCACACAATACTCCAGATGCAAGTCTCCATTTGGTCCATGTTGCCCCAATATGGTGTGTGACATCATCGATTGATGAAACATACCATATTGCTATATTATGCCTATGGTCTATTATTATGTATTTTGATAATGATGCCTATTTCTTGTTGTGACACCCCGTAACTTAATGCTCTTATATATCCATGTTTCAAGCCTTATTTGGTGAGGTTGGGGGTGTACTAGATTCATGGGAGACTCCTAGTACCTAAATGAGTTCAAGACTTACCTCCAAGTTGAGTTTTGGGTGTTGTTTCATACAAGGGTCAACCTTAAACTAGAATAACTCTTACCACTTTTGGAACTGGGTGGACCACGACATTCCAAATGAAATCCCTTTGAGGTATCTTCATAATACACTTTGTTTCACCTTATTCCAAGGTTGGATGAAGGAGTTATGATTATTTTTGTGAGGCCCTCCTATGCAGTGTTGTCACATGGACTATTTGACGGCCAGTGTGGCCTTTGATGGGCCGTTTGGGGAATCTGGGGTTGGAAAAGGACATTTTTCTCACTAAGGAAGGTGGCACGGCCAGTGGTACAGGCCGTGTGGCTCACCACTGACTGAGGGGTTGGCCACAAGGTGTGCCAAAGGGAGCTTGTTGAAAAATTGGGGAAAATGTGGCTAAGGATGGTGCCACGAGCACTGTTGATGGGCCGTGTGGAGTGGGACAGCCTGTGGCACTTGGACGTATGGTGGCCTGCAATATTTCTCTTGTCTAAGTGAGGTGGAACGGACCAGTAAAAGGTCCATGTAACACTACACGGTCCGTGAAATTGGCCGTCAAAGTGACGTCGACGCTAACTATTTCTCAAGTGTTCCAATTCCATTTTTCTGTCTAAATCTTGTCTCACGGGCACTCCACACGACCCGTGGACTGCCACACGGCCAGTGAAGTCTCTAGTGAGATGACACTTTGCCAATTTTTCCATCTGTTCACTTATGGCATCTCCGTAAATTTTAATTACTCTAACGCCCTTTTTAGACTTCCAATGCTATCTTAACCTTCCTAAAAGACCTAAACAATATTTCAAAAGGATCAAACTCACTACTCTCATCTCAAATACACTCTCAATTATCTCAAAAGCCTCTATCAAGCCCCAATTCAATTTCAAGGAAACCCAAGAACAATATTAGATTCAAAGATCATTTCCAAGCCGCCATTCTTCCCAATCTCAATTCCAAGCAACTCTAGACCTAAGGTATATAGGTTTCTTTCATGGGTTCCTTTCATCCATGATACCCAAGCTTCCTTTTTCCTAAATCGCATGATTTAAAGTTGAGTTTACAAATGGGTTTACTAGTATGAACATGTTTATGAACTATGTTAAAGCTATGTAAAGTTATGACTATTTTGCTATGTTGTGAGCTATATATCTTGGATCTATTGTAAGTTTTGATGAGGGGTTTTGCTGTGAATATCTTGGGGGTGTTGCAAGTTTTTGCTTGATGGTTTTACAGTAGATTTTTTTTACATGATTTCATCTCTAAATTTCATGGTCTTTTACCCCCACTACACACCCCCAAAGTGTTTGATAAAATATTCGGTTATGGTTTCTTAAGGAATTGAAGGTCCTAAGCATGAGATATTCTATGAATGATATTATGATGATGCAATGAGCTTATGTATATGATTATTCCTATATGAAGTGTTGCATATGTCCATATTATGAATCCTATGTAAAGTGTAGAACTTGACCATGCCTAATCTGGGGGGTCTAAGCGCCCGGATGAGCTAGTGAAGGGATTGTACTTCTCCACCTAATGATGGGATGACATCAACACTAACCTAGATGAAGGTTAGTACTCATCAACCTAGATGAGGGTTAGTACTTATCCACCTAAGTGATGTTATGCCTATTGCCTATTGTTATGCATTTTGATTATGATTCATATCTCTTGTAGCATTGCATCATAAATACTTAGTACATTCAAATATACTAACACATGCTTTATGTCTACATGATGTTACCATGTAGGAACCAAAGCTTCATTTGGTCGTCATCCTCCTCCACGTGGCTAGTGGTATCCATTCAAGCTAGTTGGTGAGTCCCCTCCCATAGTCCCAATTCCCCTTATTTATGTTTCTTATGTTGTTTTGCATTGCTTCCGCGACCAAGGATGTGTAATGATATGCTACAAGGCTTGTTTGGGGTTCCTTCAGGTTCTCCATTCGCCTGTCACGTCTAGGCCCTAGGCTTGGGTTGTGACACTTATTGTGTTACATCCTATATACTTAGTACATTCAAACCTTCTAATGCATACTCTTGCCTACATGATATGACTATGTAGGAACCAGAGCCGAAGTTGATCATCCTTCTCCTCCATGTAGCTAAGTGTACTATTCAAGCTAGTTGGTGAGTCTTCCACTCTGGGGACTTTAGTCTATGTTTCTCTTATTATGAATTGAGGCATTCTTCTTTATGTTCTATTTTGACTATGAGGGTAAGCCTAGTTGATTTGTCTTGGCCCTTGCTCTTATCTATGTAGTAGAGGTGTTGTTGGACATGCTATGTACCTTTGATATGAGTATTGACTCTTTTGTCTCTTGATGTTGTTGATATGCAAGCTTTCCCTTAGTCCCTTGCCCCTAATTTCAAAATCTTTTATATTAATTACTTGTTTCCGTGACAAAGGATGTGTGATGATATGCTAAGAGGCTTGCTTGGGGTTCCTCCGGGATTCCTATTCGTCTGTCACATCTAGGCCCTAGGCTTGGGTCATGACAGTTAATGCAATAATCAGAGATCTAAAGTTAACCCAAAGTTTTAAACCTCAAGATTATAAGTTAAACATAGCAACAAGTGTAAATTCACTTAGATTAACATAAAAAAATCCAAATTTCATAGACCAAGCTAAGAATTCAAGAACCCATATCGTATACACGCCCCCATCATTGGGGATTTAGCTATACATGTTCAAAAGTAAGAAAATAATACCAAAATTTATGGCCATGTACATGGGTAAGATGAATAATAAGAGATAAGATGAATTTCTTCTACTAATATCTCAAATTTCTCCTCCCCAAGATTGAAAATCACAAAACCCTTGTACTTATTCAATAAGAAGGTTCTAAATACTCTCTCTCTCTCTCTCTCTCTCTCTCTATCCATCTATCTATCTGTCTGTCTCTATCTCTATGTGGTAAGCTTTAGAATGATCTGATATACTATATACAATGTTGTCACGACCCGAGCCTAGGACATAGGAGTGACATGACGAATAGGAACCTAAGAGTCCCCAAACAAGCCTCATAGCATCCACAAGCACATCATCAGTTCGAAAGCACATAATAAGACAATAAACACATAGTTCTAAAGGATGGGAAAGTATGACTCACACTATGAGGATATCGTAGGGATAGGGATTACCATGATCCACATAGCACATAGCACATAAGAACTAAGGGGCGGGTAAGTATGACTCACGCTATGGGGATAAAAGGGACTTAGGACTTTCCACATTTCCACATGTCATCAAGAACATATCATTATCTCATAATTTTAAACAGATAGCCATAAACATAATCTTCATAAGCAAGTAGCATAACATAACACAAAACCGTACATATAGTTTACATGTTGTCATGTTGTCCAATAATGCCTCTAAGTCATAAAATGGGATGGGGGCCAAGATATGTCCCGAGGTCACCCTCAAAGTAAAGACATAAATGAAAATAACGTAATAGGTGGATAGAAGATGGCTTGTCCTTGGATGATAGGACTCACCATAAGAAATCTCTCATTCCAAGCTATCCATCAGCAGGTGGATGAAGATAGTCACTAGTCCTGACTTGGTTTGATCATGTAGGCAAAGAGTATGCATTAGTACGTTTGAATCTACTAAGTATGCAGGCATGCAATGTGTATGAACTCATTATACTTACATTTAATGTTAGATTATAAGGGTACATGTATAGGAGAAAGTGTATATACAAGAAGAGTAATAATTCAATATACCATAAAACCCATGATGCATGAAATGCCATAATACTTAAAACATAGTAGGGATGTGATCTCAAATGACATAAAAGAGACCAAGTGAGCTATTACTTGGAATTCCGATGTACACCCTACATTGAATAAAGAGATCCATACTTTTCGGTACACCCTACTCCTCCTTACGAGCCTCTCCTTTCGAAGAAGCAACCTTACTTTATGGGACACACCATTTCGGCACGGATTTTTCATCATCATTACTTAATCATCCACAAAGGGGCATAAACATGAACCTATGTTATGGACATAGTTAATGAGAAAGAGTAAGGGCCCTTAGGGATAGCCCTCCTGGATACAATCCCATTAGTGCTAAGTCCTCATCGCATGAGAATACATTTACATATGCGTGCTTTTAAAATGAGAATAAGAACTTTCAAACCATAACAATGCATACTTAGGCTTAAAAGTCAAACATACATCATATCATGCATACTTGGGCTAAAAAGCAATGTCATACTTCTGGTCAAACTTTCATGCATAGGAATAGCTTATTCATACATGTACTATTAGTGTAAACACCCCCAATTGCTCAAAGAGCAATATCATAGACATTATGTGATCACATGTCATGTCATAACCATATTTTCCTTAAAATCATATTCATAAACATAATTGGGTCTTAACTCACTTCGTAAACTTTATGAAAACCAATGTTCATGTATGCATATGCCATGATGATGATGGAATAGAATGGGCAATAGAGATTCATGCTTAAATCTATAATATAGTATAAAATCCAAGTAAATCCATGAAGAAATTCACATTTAAATCATACTTGAGATGCATACTCTTGCCTACATGATATGACTATGTAGGAACCAGAGCCGAAGTTGATCATCCTTCTCCTCCATGTAGCTAAGTGTACTATACCTACATCAATATAATAGTGACATGCATTTCATAATATCAATGCAATTCAACATATTAGGGCTTAAATCACTTTTAAAACATCGATTAAATACAACCCATATCTCAATTGAATCAAATCAACATTATTTTAAAGGACGAATATTCAAACTAAGCTTGAAATTCATAAATTAAGAAGTATGAAGTGTTTGGGGTCTTCATGATTGAAAGGGACCATGAATCAATCCCACATACCTTAGATAATTAGGAAGAATCAAGAAGAAATTGATTGGAAAAGACCCTTCTTTGATCTCTGAGCTAAATCCCCAATGACACACTTGAGAGGAGTTCTTAGATAAGAGAATTTGAATATTCTAAGTGAGATAAATGAATTTGAATAAGAATGGAGTATAGGCCTTTACAAGGGTTTAGGATAGGTTACAAAGTCATAAATGACCCTTAGAAATCACAAAAATTATGAGAAAGTCATTAAGGAATCGAGTTTCAAAAAGAATCCAGGTGGCCCGTGGAAGAGTACCACGGCTTGAGAAGAGGACCACGGACTGTACAACGGTCCATGGTAAGGCTCTTCAGACACTCAGCGAAATTTCAGACAAGGTTGTTTGTGCTGACAGTTTCACGATTTGTACAAAGCTCCATGGTCCATACAAGCTCCCATATTAAGATCCAAATTTTGAGATGGTAATTTTATACTTAAAATATTTTTGGACTAACACAATCACGGGACCCCGTGATAAGCCATGGTCGGTTACACGGTCTATGCAAGGGGTCTTATGGGTGCCTTAGCCACACAGTGGATTTCAATCCAAGGGCACCTACCACGAGCCATGTTCACGGCCAATGGTGAGTACCACACGCCGTGAAGGGATTAATGAAGGGTCACTTGGTGTTAAACTCGACCATAAACCTAAGCACACCATGCATAACGCCAAGGACCACCCCTAGGTAGCCTCCATAGCTCGTGAACCTCTCCATGGCTCATGGAGGAGACCATGGAGTGTCACCTTAGTCAAAACCTCCTGGAACCTTGATTTTTAAGCATTAATAAAGTCTCACAACATCTAGACATACATCATCTCCCCCTTGGGAACATTCATCCTCGAATGTGAAATGGCCTAGATTGAAAGGCTTGACATGAGCATGAAACATTTTAGCATGGAGACACAAATGCATAACTCATTTCTTAAAAATCATAAAATCATTAAAACTCATGTAAAAACATCCTTTAAATCATTTTTGTGCACATGTATGCATGTTATGTCGTGACACATAAGAGTTAAAGAATTAGGATCATTTAGAATATGAAGAACCTTATACTTTAGGCTTGAATAGACTAGAAAAGATTGGGATACAGCCTCATCATGTCCATCCCTCTTTCCCATGTAGCACTCTCCACATGTTGATTTCTCCAAAGCACCTTAACTGAAGCCACATCTTTGTTAGGAAGCCGTTTGACTTGGCTATCCAAGATCTCAATTGGATCCTCTTCATAGGACAAGTTTTTTTCAAACTCAACACCATCCAAAGGCACAATCGAATGAGGATCACCAATCAACTTCCTCAATATAAACACATGGAATGGTGAATAGAACTCATCTTCAAAGGCAAGTCCAACCTATAGGCCACTTTGCCAATCCACTCAACTATCTTTTAAGGGCCTACATACCAAGGACTTAACTTACCCTTCTTACTGAAACGTATTACACCCTTCATAGGAGAAACCTTCACATACACCCAATTACTGACATAGAAATCATGATCCCTCTTTCTAACGTCCAAACAAGACTTTTGGCAACTTTAAGCCATCTTCAAACTCCTCCTAATCAACTTCACCTTTTCCATGGCCTCCAGCACAAAATCTAGGCCAATCAGTGCTATCTCTCCCAACTCAAATCACCCTACTAAAGATCTACATTTTCTCCCATACAAAGCCTCAAACGCTACTATACCAATGCTTGCATGAACACTATTGTTGTAGGGAAACTCGATAAGTAGTAGATGATCATCCTAATTACCCTTGAATTCCAACATAAAAGCCCTCAACATGTCTTCCAAAGTTTGAATTGTTTTCTCTATCTGCGTATTGATTTGCGGATGAAGCGACACTTAACTTCAGTTAGTGCCAATCCCCTTTTGAAACTATTTCCAAAAGTGTGAAGTAAATTAAGTGCCACGATCCAATATGATAGACATAGGCACATTGAAACCTTACCAACTCATGAATGTACAACCTTGCATATTCTTCGGCATTATAGATAGTCTTGATGGGTAGGAAATGACCCATTTTAGTCATCCTATTCATGATACCCCAAAATAGAATCAAACTACTTTTGGGTACGGGGCAAACCAATCACAAAATCCATCTTCACATCTTCCCACTTCCAAGTAGAAATCTCAATGTCTTGAGCTAAACCACCGGGCCTTTAATGTTCCACTTTCACATGTTGACAATTAGGACATTCGGATACAAACTTGGCTATGTCTTTCTTCATACCATGCCACCATGCACCTCCCTCAAATCGAGATACATCTTGATTGATTGAGAATGTATAGAGTAATAAGAGTAATGGGCTTCACTCATGATCAACTCTCTAAGACTATCAACATCCTAAATGCACAACCGATCTTGATACCAAAGCACACCATCTCCCCCTTAGAAGAAAACCTCTACCATCTTATGGGCAACCAACTTCTTCAACTCAACAAAGGTTGGGTCCATGTCTTGTTTTACCTGGTCATCAACAACCGCAAAAGACTCCACCCCATTCTAAACATGAATGCCACCATCATTTGACTCAACCAATCAAACACCCAACCTAGACAAAATGATGGACATCTTTTACCAACACTTTCTTTCCTACATCAACCTGGGTCATACTACCCATGGATAGCCTACCAAGAGCATCACCTACAATGTTATCCTTGCCAAGATGATATTGAAAACTCATGTCATGATCTTTGAAAAGTTTCAACCAACTTCTTTGCCTCAACTTAAGGTCCCTTTGGGTGAACACATATTGCAAGCTCTTGTGATTGGTGAACATAACAACATGAACCTAATATAGATAATGTCTCCAAATTTTCAAAGCAAATTTTCAAGATCATGAGTTGGCAAATTTTGCCCATGTAACTTTAGTTGCCTTGATGCATAAGCTATCACCTTACCATGTTGCATGAGCACACAACCCCTCCCAATCCGAGAATCATCATAATACACCACAAACCTATCTAAGCCATCCAATAAGGTCAAAATAGGAGTCGATATAAGTCGATCTTTCAAGTTTAAAAACTCTTCTCATACTCATCTGACCATACAAACTTGGCCTTCTTTTGAGTCAACTTAGTCAATGGGATGCAATGGATGAGAAACCTTCAATAAACCTCCTATAATAACCAGCCAACCCAAGGAAATTTTGAATATTCGAAGAAATCAATGGTCTAGGCCAATACTTCACATCCTCAGCTTTCTTTGGATCAACCTTAATACCATCACTGGATGCCACATGAGCAAGAAAATCTACTTTACCTAACAAAAGCTCACATTTACTAAACATGGCAAACCATTGCTTCTCTCTTAATGTTTGAAGAACCAACCTCAAGTGATCCATATGCTCCCACTCACCTCGAGAATAAATCAAAATATCATCGATGATGACAACCACAAAACTATCAAGAAATGAATTGAACACCCGATTCATAAGATTCGTAAACACTGCTAGAGCATTACTCAAACCAAACGACATCATTACAAATTTAAATTGCCTATACTAAGCTCGAAAAGTCATTTTGGGAATATCAGACTCTCTAATCCTCAATTGATGATAACTAAAATGGAGATCAATCTTTGAGAAATGGGTAGATCCTTGAAGTTGATAAAATAACTCGTTGATACTTTCAAATGGATATCTATTCTTGATGGTTACTTTATTCAATTGTCTATAATCTATGCACATCTGAAGAGAGCCATCTTGATACTTTCAAATGGATATCTATTCTTGATGGTTACTTTATTCAATTGTCTATAATCTATGCACATCTGAAGAGACCCATCTTTCTTTCTCAAGAATAACACTGGAGCACCCCATGGTGATATACTTGGTCTAATAAAGCCTTTCTCCAATAATTCCAACATAAAAGCCCTCAACATGTCTTCCAAAGTTTGAATTGTTTTCTCTATCTGCGTATTGATTTGCGGATGAAGCGACACTTAACTTCAGTTAGTGCCAATCCCCTTTTGAAACCAATAAGTCTTTCAACTAACCCTTCAACTCCTTTAATTTAGCTAGTGCCATATGATAAAGAGGAATGAAAATAGGATGAGTATCCAAAAGGAGATCTATGCCAAAGTTTACTTCCCTTTCAGGAGGAATATCAGGAAATCATTGAGAAAAATATTAGAAAATTCATTAACCACTGAAACCAACTCAAGAGTGGGTGTGTAAGACTCCACATATCTTTGAGTAAGAGGCTATGAGGATTTTTAGAAAAAAATTTCCTTCTTTCATGATTCATGTCATGCGATAGAATGTGTCCTAAGTCTCTCTAACCCTCACAATATAATAGATGCACCCCTTAGAAATCATCCTTTGGGCTTTGAGAAAAAATATAAGACAACCCTTAGTAGCAAAGAATCACTACCTTTCCACTCAAGAACAAACACATCCAGAAATTGAAATTTGACTTTTGGGATTCTAAAATCTATAGAGGCATATGAAGCATGCAACCAATCCATTCAAAGAATGATATCAAAATCAAACATCCCA
This sequence comes from Solanum virginianum, assembly GCA_000787875.1. Classification (NCBI taxonomy): domain Eukaryota; kingdom Viridiplantae; phylum Streptophyta; class Magnoliopsida; order Solanales; family Solanaceae; genus Solanum; species Solanum virginianum. Next base: position 10,184 of record DF361219.1, on the reverse strand, counting down.
AGTTCAACAAGATCACACAGAAGGACTCTATACAAACCAGAGACAGGAAAACCTTAAAAGACTCTTCGGGCAACAATAGACTTACCTATATGCATATAGACTATAAAGGGCTCTCTCAAATTTTAGGACTCAAACCAAACATAACAGCAAAAAGAGGAGTCACAAAAGATAAATTTACACTCAGGTCAAGCAAACATAAGCATTAAAATCAAAGACTTTTAACATACCTGTCACTGCATCGAGAGTTTTCTCTACTTCCTTCCAAGCATGCAAAGCATAGAACCTTTTGTTTCTAGGGGAAACCACCTTAAGGAAACTTCGATTAGAACTAGTCACCTTGAGGCATTTGACCCTAATACTTCTTGGTAGCTTTTGGACACTTAACAACGTTGTAGTCCTTATCGCCACACCCAAAACAAGAACCTAAATCTTTCAAACAAACACCCGAGTGATTTTTCCCACACTTGTCACATCGAGGAGGCATTGGCCAACCTCTAACTTGTGCCTTGAGAAGAGGTACTCTAGAATGGGTAACCCTTGCATTAGAACCTTGGCCCTATTTGAACCGACCATATCTACCACCACCCTTTGAGTTGGAGAACCTACCATCATAACAAGCTCTCTTGGAATCATTCACCCTCATTTTCTTGAGCTTTTCCCTTCAATTTGTTCGCATAAGTCATGAGCTTGAGATGTCCATATCCTGCATAAGCAAAACCATACCACATTCTTTCACAACCAAATGAGAGATCTAAGAAATAAACTTGTGCATTCTTTTACGGGGTCAGCCTCTAGCATAGGAGCATACTTTGAGAGCTTTGTTAATTTGAGGGCATATTCCCTCACATACATACCACCCTACTTAAGGTTGCTAAATTCTGTTATTTTGGCCTCCCTAAGCTTAAGAGGAAAGAAACGATCCAGAAAGGCAAACTTGAATTCTTCCTAACTGACCCCATCATCACCAATCCTTTCAATCAACCATTGGGTGTACCACACTTGAGCTACATCCTTTAAATAACAATTAACTAGTTCAGCTTTCTCTTCTGATGTCACCCCCATGATTGTGAACATTTTAGAGAGTTCATCAATGAAGTCTTGAGCATCCTCATTAACTTTTGGCCCATAAAACTCTGAAGGATTGATCTGGGTAAAATCTCCCACTATAGCAGTAGGATTAGAAGCATGAGGAGAAAGATTAGCCTACCTAGCCTAGTTGGTCACCACTTAACCAATCATGGAAAATGCAGTCTAGAATTCATCTTGAGTAACAGGTTCCCTCAAAAGCTACTGAAGGATTTAGTCCTCGTTGATAAGGGCCTGCCTTGGTAGAGGGGCTCTTCATAGAGGCATCTTCTGTAAGGTATCAAAGATATCATCAAAATTAGGAATTCTTAAGACACACTCCAAAGCATGACATAAGACATGAAGAAGTGAGATAATTCCTAAAATGCAGTCATAGCGTCCCACTCATAGGCATGATGCACTTCACATTCATGAATAGAACTCTACTTGGCGCGGTATGTTGGACTCCAAGGAACATTTATAAACCTAATGATCAGATTCTAAGCTTGTCACAACCCTAGAATAGGGCCTAGGACTGGCATGGCAAATGGAAACCCGAGAGTCCAAAAAAAGCCTCATAGCATTCACATACACATCATCAATTTGGAAGTGCATAATAAGACAATAAACACATAATCCTAAGGGACAGGTAAGTACGACTCATGCTACGGGGATATCATAGGGATAGGGATTAGCATGATCCACATAACACATAAGAAATAATAACTAAGGGGCGGGTAAGTATGATTCACGCTATGGGGATAGAATGGACTTAGGACTTTCCACATTGCCACATATCATCAAGAACACATCTTTATCTCATCATCATAATTAGATAGACATAAACATATCCTCCATAAGCAAGTAGCATAACATAACATAAATCCATACATAGAGTTTACATGTTGTCCAACAATGCCTTAAAATCATAGAATAGAATGGGGGCTAAGACATGTCCCGAATTTAGCCTCAAAGTAAAGACATAAGTGGAAATATCATAATAGGTAGATATAAGGTGGCTTATCCTTGGAAGATAAGACTCACCACAAGCAATCTCTCACAATCCAATCTAACCATGAATAGATGGATAAATATAGTCATTGATCCCTACATGGTTAGATCATGTTGGCAAAACGTATGCGTTATTACATTTGAATGTACTAAGTATGCGGGGCAATGCATATGAACTCATTAAACCTGCACTCAATGTTAGGTGACAAGGGCACATATACAGAAAGAAGTATATATACAATAATAGTAATATATCAATATGCTATGAAACCCACGATGCATGAAATGCCATAATACATTAAACATAGCAGGGATGTGACCTCAACCGATATAAAAGATACCAAGTGAGCTATTACCTTGAATACAGATGTACACCCTATATCAAAGTAAAGGGGATCTACTTGCCAAGGGTAGACCTTACTTCTCCTTACGGGCCTCCAATATCAGAGAAGCAACCTTACCTTGCAGGACACACCATTTTGGAATGAATTATTCATCATAATAACACAATCATCCACAAGGGGGCATAAACATGAATCTATGTTAGACACATAGTTAATGAGAAAGATTAAAGGCCCTTGGGGATAGCCCTCTTGCCTACAATCCCATTTGGTGCTAAGTCCTCATCCTATGGGAATACATATACATATATGTGCTTTTAAAATGATAATAGGACCTTTCAAACCATAACAATGCATGCTTAGGCTTAAAAGCCAAACATACTTCATATCATGCATACTTGGGCTAAAAAGCCAAATTATTTCATGTTATACTTTCATGAATAGGAATAGCTCATTCATATTTATACATGTTGGTGTTATCACCCATAATTGCTCAAAGAGTCATATCATAGACATTATGTGATGACATGTCATGTTATAATCATACTTTCCTTAAAACTATATTCATAAACATTGGGTCTTAACCCACTTTATAAACCTTATGAAAACCAATGTTCATGCATGCATATGCCATGAATAATGAGTGAATAGCATGGAAATAGAGATTCATACATGAATCAACAATACAATATGAAATCCAAGGAAATCCATGAAGAAATTCACATTCAAATCATACTTGAGATTACCTATGCCTAAATCAACATTTAAAAGGTACATGCATATTCATACCTTTATAATATCTATGCAATTCAACATATTAGGGTTTAAGTCACTTTAAAAACATCAATTAGCTATAGCCCAAATCTCAGTTGAATCAAATCAAAATTAATTTAAAAGACTCCTATAAAATGTAAGCTTGAAATTCTTAAATCTTAAGAAGTAAGAAGTTTTTGGGGTCTTCAAGGTTGAAAGGGAACGATGAATCAATTCCACATACCTTTGATAATTAAGAAAAATCAAGAGGAAATTTATTGGGAAAAAGACCCTTCCTTGAGCACCAAGATAAATCTCCAATAACACACTTGAGAGGAGTTCTTAGAAGAGAGAATTTGAATATTCTAAGTGTGATGAATGAATTTTAATAAGAATGAAGGAGTATAGCTCTATTCATGGGTTTAGGATAGGTTAGAAAGTCACAAATGACCCTTAGCAATCACAATAATTACAAGAAAGTCATTGATAAAATGAGCTTTTAAAAGAGTCCAGGTAGTCTATGGAAGAGCACCACTACTCATGAAGAGGACCACGGATTGTACAAGTGTCTATGCCAAGGGTCTTCAGACAGTTACCCAAATTTCAAACAAGGTCATTTCCACTGATGGCTTCACAGTTTGTACAAAGATCAATGGTCCCTACAAGCTCCCATACAAAGATCCATGTTCGGAGATGATTATTTCATACATAGTAAATTTATGGTCTAATAATATCACGGGACCTCACTACAAGCTATGGTTGGTTGCACGGTCTATACAAAGGGTCGTCCTAGGTTCCTTAGCCACATAGTGAATTTCAAGCCAAGGGTACCTACCATGAGCCACTGTCAAGGCTAGTGGTGAGCACCATGAGCTGTGAAGGGGTCAGTGAAGGGCCACTTGGTCTTAAACTCCACTATAAACCCAACGTCACCACACATAAGGCTAAGGGCTAGCCCTAAGCATCCTCTATATCTCGTGGTCCTCTCTAAGGCTCATGGAGTTTACCATGGAGTGTCACCTTAATCAAAAACTCCTAGAACCTTGATTTTTAAGTGCCAGTAAAGTATCATGAGATTCGAGTCCTTACAAATATCCTTTCCAAATTTCTTTTATAGTCCGTGCAATTTCTTAGAGTTTGTGTACAATTTCACCTTTCGGTGGTCAAGGTCGACCATAGTCAAGTATTTCGTCAATGCGCCAAATGTGCACTTGACCACCTTCTCATGCATCAATTAAAGGCTCAAGTCTCTACAACTATTGGCGATACCATTGTTCATAGGATCACGTTTGGTGATTCATTGAACATCCCCCAGCATTGCCTTTCGATCATGAACTTAGGGGCTTTGAACAATGCAATATTAGGCGATCTCAATTTCCCTTTAGTGATCCATCGAATGTGTCGGCGATGTCGGTTCTTACCGCCTTTTGGTATTTTTGCTCCTTTTTTTTATTTTGTTGAGTATTGTCAAGCTATGAACTTTTATCCTCATTCTTGGCATGAAACACATATATTAATCAACATATGAAATGTAATAGCATATCAAGGACAATATTTGTTTACACTTTAAGCCCCAAATGAGTCCACGATATGGACTCATCAGCTTCCCATAAGGCTTTCATCAACATAAGAATCTTGGCTCATAAATTTAGTAAAAACATGGTGAGTATGTGCATGTAATCTCAAAATAAAGCAATTCAAGAGTATGAAACACGAGAGGAGTAAAATCAAGTCATTTAAGAATCACTCAAATCAACTCACTAACATTATAGTAAAAACTCCCATAATGAGTATTATGAAATTCAACTCAAATCCATAAATTTTTCATAGCCTTTCATGGCATCGTAGAGTGAATAATTATATCATCATAAGATAAATCATAATATCATACCCCAATGGGTATTCATGCATAATCAATGAAACGTGCCAAAAAGTATCCAAAAATGTGCCTCAGAAATGCCCATAATCGTAATTTCTATATATCTCAAAATACATGCGTGATATAAAAAGTTCAACTTCATATTCTTGATTAGGGGGGAAAATTGAGTGAAAATGGGTATAACCCTGATGTTAGAGTACCCGTGATGAAAGATGAATTTTGCCAACTTTGCAATTCTAGTGAGGGTCCGCGACGCGAACCTATCGCGAAGATGTGTATTTTGTTGCCAGCATTACTGTTTTGGCCTAAGGTTTTGGGGCCTTTAGACTAAGCCTTCCTATGCATAAAAACACCTATACTTAGTCATATTTCAACCACATATCGTTTAAGATATTCCCCAAAATCCTCTTAAACACTTAGTCAAATATTTCACCCAAATTCAAGTGTCCCAAACCCATTTCGAATCTCAAGGAATTCATCAAAGCTTCAAGTTCTCATCCAAATCTTCATGAAGAAATTCTCCAAATTTGAGGTATGTGGGTTTCAACCATTGGACCCTTTCACCCATGGTGCCCAACCTTTTTTTCATGTAAATTGTATGTTTTCAAGTTGATTATCTATGAGTATCTTCTATTATGAAATTTAAATATAAACTTTGTTGGAGTTTGATAAATGTGGACTGTTTAAGCATGTTTTGAGCTATGACTCTATGATTTATTATGAGATTTGATGAGGGGTTTCAATGTATCTTGCATGAAGGTGTTACCAAGTGTTGGTGGTTTGATTTACATTAAGATTTCTCATATGATTTCACTCTTGAATTGCAAGTTTCTAAGCTAGCATTACATACCCTCCAAGTGTTTGATAAAATATCTGGTTAAGGATTTTTGAGTTACTAATGGTATATTGTATGGCTTATGAGTCAAGTGACTTTATGGTCATGAAAGGAATGTATTTATGTATTGAATTCATGAAAGTACCTATAGTGTTGCAAGTTGACGACACATTGTTGAGGGGTTGTTATACTTCAACCACTTTGATGAGGGTGCTATGCCCATCTACCATGTTAAGGGATATATACCTTGACCACATTGATGAGGGGTGACATGCCCATCTACCATGTTTAGGGGTATATACCTTGATGACATTGATGGGGGGTGATATGCTCATCTACCAATTGAGGGTTATATACCTTAATCACCTTACAAGGGAGTGACATGCCTTGGATTCCAAGAACTAGTTTGCTTGGTCTATGATAATGGTCTCTTCCTACATATGCAATATATATTCTCCTGTATATGTTTCACAGGCATGTTTTACTTCAAGCATTGATTTGCATGTAATGGTGCTAATATACTATCCCTTGCTTATGATTATGCATCTTGACTATGTTGCCTATCTCTTGTTGCATTGCATCCTACAGATATAGTACATTCAAATGTACTAATACATACGTCTAGGCCCTTGGCTTGAGTCATGACAAAACTTGTTATCAGAGCACTAGGTTGTTGGCGATCCTCGGAATCCAACACACCGTATTGATTAGAGTCTTGTTCATGGTTGTGAAGTGCACCATAACTATGTCAGGAGGGGGACATGCTCTATGTCCACTGATTCTGTTTAGTACAGTATAGGAAGCCCTTGTTTGAGTGAGAGCTTCTAGAATGCCATTCATTTCGCAATAAGAAACTTTTCCACATAGAGGTTTCAGCTACTTAGAGCGAGAGTGCATCCAAAAATTCGAGAAGAGTGCTCGGCCTTGGTTGAAATAATTATAGGTGTCAATGGACCGATTTCACTAGCAGAGCACTTTCTCCAATGTGCGCAAATAGAGATGCCACTTTCAATGATGGACACCGGCCCTTGTGTTAAAGTAGCATCGAGTTTTGCTTGGAAACTGGCAAGTTTTGAGTTTCCAAATAAGTTGTACCCTTTCTTTAGAGTCCGGTAGGTCAATTAAGTTGCCTAAATCTCTTCCTTATCTGCTGCTCTGTAGCTGCCTTCCTCGCTTCGTCTTTCTTTAGAGTCCGATAGGTCAATTAAGTTGCCTAAATCTCTTCCTTATCTGTTGCTCTATAGCTGCCTTTCTCGCTTCATCTTCAGTTTTCAGAGTTGTGAACTAACCTCTTCTTTTTATAGCCAAACAACTGGCGGATAAGCTAGGCATCTAAAGAACATAAGATCCGAGTTGCCACCAGGCATAAAAGTCACAACTAGGGAATTGCAAGAGGCTATGAGGCATTTTAGGAAATATTTCCCTTTTTCTTGATCTATGTCATACTATAGAAGTTAAGGTAAGGCTTTTCCCTAACAAATGTTCTTTTCTATTTTAGATCATGCCTATTCCAAGAGAGAAAAGAGCCCATACTCCCGAGGAGCAACCAGCCCCTCCCCCTCCTCAATCTCCTCATGATAGAGGAGTGGCCCATGAAGAGTTTGGGGATGCTATTATCATGCTAACCCATGCTATAGATAATCAAATCAACCAAGTGGCCCAAGCCCCTCATGCTTCTACTCCAGCCTCTAAAGTGAGGGATTTTAATAGAATGAACCTATCGGAGTTCCACGGGTCTAAAGTGGATAAGGACCCTCAATAATTCATTAATGAGGTGTAAAAAGTGTTGTCTATTATGGGTGTAAGGTCGGAGGAGAAAGCGGAGTTAGCAGCCTACCAACTCAAAGGGGTGGCCCAAATGTGGTTTACTCAATGGAAATCAAAGAAGGGGAATGACAATGTTATCCTTTGGGAAGTGTTCAAGGTGGCATTTCTCAACTAGTTCTTCCCTTTTGAGCTAAGGTAGGCCAAAATGATGGAATTCATGAATTTAAAGTAAGGGTTGATGAGTGTGAGGGAGTATTCCTTCAAGTTCAACCAACTCTCCAAATATGTTCCACAATTGGTGGTCTAGCCAAGGTCTAGGATGAGCAAGTTTGTGATGGGTGTGTCTGACTTGGTGAATGAAGAAGTGTCGTGCTGTCATGTTGATAGGTGATATGGATTTGTCTCGTCTCATGACTTATGCCGAATAATTGGAGGGGGATAAGCTTATCAAGAGGAGTGGTGAGGCCAAGAGGGAACGATTTGAGGGTGATCAATTCCAACAAGGTATTGAGTTTTAAGGCCAAGGATCCTCTAGTGCTCCGAATAAGAGGGTTGTTAAGGATACGACGCCTATCCCAAGGTTCCAAGGGGGTGATGATGGGGTAACTCATCTTAGATGCCCAAAATATGGGAGGAATCATGGTGGCACATGTAGGAGGCACACGAGTGCATTCTTTGGATGTGGTGAGATAGGCCACAAAATTCTGAATTGTCCACATGCTCACAAAAAGGGTAAGGATGGTCGACCAGATGGGCAAGATGGTCATATTTATCAAGGGGCTCAGGGTGGCCAACAAAGGGATGTCCCATGACATAATCGGTTCTATGCTCTTCAAGGGAGGCAAGGGGTGGATGAGGTGCCTGGCATTGCTACCGGTATGTTGAAGGTTTTAAGTTTGATGTGCATGCATTAATAGGTCCGAGAGCCACTATTTCTTTCATTATTCCTTTGTTGCTAGTAAGTTTCATGTGTGTTTCGAATTGTTATGTGAACCCTTTCGGTGTCTACCCCATTGGTGAGACTATTATTGCTAGAAAAGTCTATAGGGGTTGTCTCATGTCCTTATTGCATAAAGTCTTGTCTTGTGATTCTGTTGAGGTTGGCTTGGTGGATTTGGAGGTCTTGGGTTGGATTCGGTACATGCATATCATGCTTTCAATGAGTGTAGAGCCCTTAAGGTTGTAACATGATGGCTAAGGATGGATGAACTATTTGAACAACTACAAGAGGCTAGTCATTTCTTTTCTAAATTTGATCTTTAGTCCAATTTCTTTTTCACCAAATGAGAGTAAGAGAGGGTGATATCCCCGAGATGACCTTTTCGGACTAGATGTGGGCATTTGAAATTTGTGGTAGTGTCTTTTGGCTTGATTAATGCATAGGCTATGTTTATGGATCTCATAATTAGGGTCTTTAAACCCTACCTTGTTATGTATGTGGTAGTTTGTGGATGGTATATTACTTTATTTCTGAAATGAAGAAGAACTTGTGAGTCATTTGAGAGCGATGTTGCAAATTTAGAGGGTTGGAGATTGTTTGCTAAATGTGATAAATATGAATTGGGATATCAAGGAGGTGGTTAGAGAAGTGCACCGGTTGGCTAGGTTGGTAATGAGGTTGGATGAAGTTGAGAATGGTAGTGTAGTGGTTTTGATGGTCCCATATCTTATTTTATTGAGTGGTCAAGTTAGAGCAAGACCATGTCCCTGCCTTGCTAGGGTTGAATGCTTTGTTGGAAGGTGGTGAAGTGGAGGTTTTCTCCCAAGAGGGAGATGATGTCCTTTAGCTGACGCGATCTATCCAGGAGGAGGTACCATAATATATGCTATTTGCAGATGACATAGTACTGATTGATGAGACCAGGCTAAAGTTAATGATAGGTTGAAGGCCCGGAGACACGCCTTAGAGTCCAAAGGATTCAAATTGAGCAGGACCAAAACAGAATACTTGGAGTGCAAATTCAGGGTTGAGAGGGATGAAGCAAACTGTGATGTGAGGCTTGCCACTCATCCGATCTCCAAGAGGAAAAACTTTAAGTATCTGGGGTCTATCATCCAAAATAGTGGCGATATCGATGATGATGTCACATATCATATTGGGGTAGCATGGACTAAATGGAGGCTTGCATCTGGAGTATTATGTGATAAAAAGATACCACCTAAACTTAAAGGTAAGTTTTACAGATTGG
>DF361220.1:868-50479 GCA_000787875.1 Solanum virginianum | reverse complement strand
CTTAGTGGTGGATGTCGATTAGAGAAACTCCCCAAGTTAAAAGATGTATTTTATCTACCAGTTTTCAACATGTTAATTTCAGCATACTAAGTATTTATTATCATTGTTACTTCATTATGAGATATGTTCATGTCTTTTAAGAAATATTATGTTATTCTGCATTATTATTTTGGCCATTTTACATACCGTACATTCCACATACTGACATCCTTAGGACCTACATCATTTTATGATGCAGATGCAGGTGACAGAGTTCCTCAGTAGTCACTTCGTTGAGAACTTGATAGGTTCCAGACAGTGGTGAGGCCTCCTTTTAGTCTGAGGCTCTTTGGTTTAGGTTATTTATTTCAGTCTTTATTTCAGTTCTGGCTACTTGGGGCCTATCGTAGTTGTCCCTTTTAGACAGTTATAGTAAAGGTTCCATAGACTATATGTCAGCATTCTAGCTTTAGTTATTTCGTTATTGCTGGTGGACTATTACATTCAGTTTATGCAGACAATTCATGTGTAGCTTGTTATTTTAATAGCCTTTCCACTATTGTTATGTCCTCCTCTGAGTAAGTAGCCAGGACAAGTGGTTCGCTTAGGACTAGAAATGGTTTCAGAGTACTAGCAATATCCAGGGTATAGGCTCGGGGCATGACAAACTTGGTATTAGGGCATAGAGTTCAAGAGTCCTAGGGAGTCTATGGAACCGCGTCTATTAGAGTCCATATTATGGGTGTAAAGCATGCCACATATATAATAAAGAGGCTACAAGAAATTAGGAAGAGTCATTATTACTTATTATTCCTTGTCTCGTGCTTTAAAGTGTATCTCTGTGAAGTACCTTGTAGAGCTAGCAGACCAGTAAGGGGCAAAGGATGCCTAGCCAGGAGAAATACCAACCAGCCTGGCCGAATTCCTGAGGAACCTATAGGTCCAGCTGTGCCTGTGGAGCAGCCACAACAGGTAGACATCACCAATGCTGAGCTTCGCTAGGCCATTTAGACTTTGGCTCAGGTAGTCACTACTCAGGGAGGTCGCTAGGGAGATGGTAGAAATGATGGGTCAAATACCGCCAGAGTTAGGGAGTTATTGAGGATGAACCCACCATAATTCTCAGTGTCCAATGTGAAAGAGGATCCTGAGAACTTCATTGAGGAGCTCCAGAAGGTGTTTTAGGTGATGTGTATAGGTGATGCTGCACGGGTTGAGTTGGCTGCCTATCAGCTCAAGGGGGTAGCTAGACTCTGGTTTGATCAGTGGAAAGGGAGCAAGGCAGATGGGGCGCAAGCTATTAGTTGGGTGGTATTTGAGGAGGCCTTTTTGGAAAAGTACTTTCCTAGAGAGATGAGGTAGACTAAGGTAAGGGAATTTCTGAATCTGAAGTAGGAGAATATATATGTACGGGAGTACAACCTCAAGTTTACTCAGCTGTCCCATTATGCTCCAGCTATGGTGGCAGATATGCATACTAGGATGGATCTCTTCGTGTCCTGGCTCTCTCGAATGACTAAGATAGAGGGGTAGGAATGCGATGTTGATTAGGGATATAGGTATAGCTCATTTGATGACATATGTTTAGTAGGTAGAAGAGGAAAAGATGCAGGATAGGGAGAATTTCAGGAGCAAGATGGCCAAGACATCAGGCTAGGAGATAGGAAAAAGAAGGATTAGAGTGGAGGTCACTCATCTTTCCAGCTGTCTGGAAAGAGAGGGATTGGAGGTGGAGGTCACTCATCTTTGCAGCCTAAGATAGCCAGACTAGTACCTTCATCCACTAGTGCACCTGCAACGAGGGTCAGAAATGAGTAGGGGTCACAACACTGTAGGTTTCTAAGTAGCCAGTCATAGGGTAGAGTAGCTCAAGGATCAAACCGTTATTCTACTTGTGGTAAATGTGGTAGGTCTCATCCCGGAGAGTGTCTTATGGGCAGGAATAGTTGTTTCAAATTTGGTTAGGTGGGGGACTTCTTGAAGGATTTCCCTATAGGGAAGCAGAATATGAGAGATAGCAGATCACAGATAGTTTCTTCAGCACCGGAGGGTAATCCCTCTCACAGCAACACTACAATAGGGACAAGCAGGGGCACAAACCGCTTGTATGCCATGGACACCAGACAGGAGCAGGAGAACTCACCAGATGTGGTTATGGGTATGCTCAAAATCTTTACTTATGATGTCTATGCATTATTATACCTAGGAGCCATGTTGTCTTTTGTAACCCCATATGTAGCTGTGAAGTTTGGGATCAATCCAGAATGTCTTCTTGAGCCTTTCAGTGTTTCTACTCCTACTGAAGAGTCCATTTTAGCCCAAAAAATCTATAGGAGCTTTCCAGTCTCCGTTTATCATAAGACTATTGTAGCTAATTTGGTGGAGTTAGACATGGTAGGTTTTGATGTCATCCTAGGCATGGATTAGCTTGATGATAGCTATGCCTCTATAGATGGCAAAACCAGGGTAGTCAAATTTTAATTTCCTAATGATCCAATCTTAGAGTGGAGGGGTAGCTCAGTTTTTCCTAAGGGTCAGTTTGTCTCATATCTCAAAGCCAAGAAGTTAATTTCCAAAGGGTGTATATACCACCTAATTAGAGTTCAGAATTCTCGTGTCGAGGCACCATCTCTTCAATCTGTCCCCATTGTGAATGTGTTCCCAGAAGTCTTTCCTGAGTATCTTCCCAGAGTCCCTCTTGATAGGGAGATAGACTTTGGGATAAACACTCTTCCAGATTCTCAGCCCATATCTATCCCTCCATACCATATGGCTCCTTCGGAGTTAAAAGAGTTAAAGCTCAAACTGAAAGATCTCTTAGATAAGGGTTTCATTAGACCAAGCATCTCACCTTAGGGTGCTCCAGTTCTTTTCGTGCATAAAAGGACGATTCTCTATGAATGTGCATAGATTATTGTCAGTTGAACAAGGTCACCATTAAGAACAAGTATCTTCTTCCCAAAATTGATGACTTATTCGACCAACTTTAGGGTGCAACCTATTTTTCCAAGATAGATCTCAGATCTGGGTATTATCAGCTTAAAGTTAGAGAGAGAGAGACATTCCTAAGACAGCCTTCAGAACCCGTTATGGTCATTATGAGTTTTTAGTCATGTTCTTCGGGCTAACGAATGCACCAGCAGCTTTCATGGATCTTATGAACATCATGTTGAGGTTGTACTTAGATATGTTCATCATTGTATTCCTAGATGATATCTTGATCTACTCCTATAGCAAGGAAGAGCATGCAGACTATCTTATAATTATCCTTTAGACCCTTAAGGATTAACAGCTATACGCTAAATTTTCTAGGTGTGAGTTCTGGTTGGCATCTATGGCATTTCTGGGACATATTGTGTCTGAGGAAGGTATCCAAGTTGATTCCTAAAAGATTAAGGAAATTAAGAATTGGCCAAGGCCCACAACTCCCACAGAGAAAAGGAGTTTCTTGGGCTTAGTGGGGTACTACAGATGGTTTGTAAGGGGTTTTCTTCTATCTCGGGTCCCTTGACTAAGCTAACTCAGAACAAGACTATGTTCGAATGGTCAGAAGCTTGTGAGAAGAGTTTCCAAGAGTTGAAGACTAGGCTAACCATAGCCCCAGTCATATCCCTACCTGAGGGAACTGATGACTTTGTAGTATATTGTGATACTTCCAGAGCTGGCTTGGGTTTTGTATTGATGTAGAAAGGCAAAGTAATAGCATATGCCTCCAGACAGCTTAAGACTCATGAAAAGAATTACCCAACTCATGATCTTGAGTTTGTTGCAGTGGTGTTTACTCTAAAGATCTGGAGACACCATCTATATGGTGGGCACGTGGATGTATTCACGGACCACAAGAGCTTGCAGTATGTATTTGGCCAGAAGGAGCTGAATTTGAGGTAGAGGAGATGGTTGGAGCTGTTGAAAGACTATGATATGAGTATCCTCTATCATCCAGGTAAAGCTAATGTAGTTGCTGATGTTCTTAGCAGGGTAACCATGGGAAGGCAAATCACATTGAGGATGAAAAGAAAGAATTAGCTAAGGAGGTTCACAGACTAGCCCGTTTGGGGATGCAGATTGAAGATTCTGACAAAGGTGGGGCCATTGTTAAGAACGGGTCAGAGTTATCCTTGGTGGTGGAAGTGAAAGAAAAATAAGACAAGGATCCTATCCTTTTCCAATTGAAAGAAGATGTTCGGAAACAGAAAGTATTAGTGTTCTCAAAAGGGGGAGATGGTGTCTTGAGATACCAAGGAAGATTGTGTGTGCCAAGTGTTAATGGCCTCAGAGATATGATCTTGGCTGAGGCTGACAATGCCAGATACTCTATCCACTCTAGTGCAACAAAGATGTATAGAGATTTGGGAGAAGTCTATTTGTGGAGTGGTATGAAAAGGGACATTGCAAAGTTCGTTACTAGATGCCCAAATTGCCAGCAAGTTAAGGTAGAGCACCAAAGGCCTTGTGGTGTAGTCCAGAACATAGAGATTCTCGAATGGAAGTGGAAAATGATTAACATAGACTTCATAATAGGCTTACCTCAAACTCGTAGACAACATGATTCGATATGGGTCATAGTAAAGAAAATGACCAAGTCAGCTCACTTTTTACATGTCAAAACGACTGATACGGCTGAGGATTATGTCAGACTCTATCTTAAGGAGATTGTTAGGCTACACGGGGTCCCTATTACTTTAATTTAGATCACAAGATTAAAAAATCTTTTTTATTTATTAAAACTCTTTGGCAAGTCATACTAGGTTTTTTTAATGAAGTATAATTTATGTAAAAAAGAAAATTAAAAAATCTCTATTTAAAATCAATAAAAGATAATATTAACATATACTATTGTGTATTATTAGAAAATTTGAAACCATAAAAAAATCACAATCCATAGAAACCATTCATATCTCACTCATAAAAGTTGCAAAATATCGTACCCATTCGCATAATACCCATTCAAGGTGAAAAGATGCTCTTCAAATTGCATATTTTTTCTTATGTCAAAACACTTCATTAACATCTTATAAAACCCACATAACTCTTCTCAACTCAATTCATTCCAAAATAATGAACTGGTCTTTCTACATCAACTCATTAGATGTTTACTCTATCGTAAGTCTCAACCATTATGTTTGAATTCTCATTATTAATCATCTCTGTTACATTTTATGTTTGATTCGCTACTAATGTTTTTCCCATTCATTTTCTTGCAATTTGCTTCTTTTTCATTTGTTATGTGTTTTTTTCCTGTAACAGTTGAACATTTTGTGCATATAATGGGGACTAATGTTTTTGGTTGATTATCATGAATTTCCAGAAGAGGATTTCGTCCTTTGTAAAGTATGCAAAATCCAAATCGGGTTAGTCTAGCACTTCATTGATAGCATACAGATTCTTACTCTTTCCACATCATTTTTGCATTTAGATTATTTCATTGTTCAATTAAATCTTTGTAAATTATAATTTGTTATGAATACATGTTCATGACATTACTTGTTTGATAAATTGTACGTATGATTTCATTCAGCAGCTTGAAATTTGTTAATTAACTAAAAATTTTTCTATTTATAAATGCAGGTTTGATGTCCAAGTGGATGCAAAAAAATTCCATAAACAAGTAAGTGGAAATACTGCAGCAGATACTGCGTCAAATGTGGAATGCTGCTAAGGATAAAACTCGTAAGATGCTATTTAATATTATATGCTAAATTTATTCATGTGCAATTCATTTTAACGAATATTTATCTATTATCATATTACTGTTTTTTCCACCAACTGGACTGGGCATATTAGAGAAAGAAGATTCTTGATAAGCACATAAGTTTCTTACCATTATGCAAAATGCAATTTCCGTATACTTATATGCAATATGATTATAAGGTATTAATATAAATCTTTTTTTGGTTTATGGCAAGAAGTATCATGAGCCAAGCCTAGCGCCTAGACATGAGCAGCGAATGGGGAACCCAAAGGAACCCCAAACAAGCCTTCTATCATATCATCACACATCCTTGGTCTTTGAAGCAAGATAAATCAACATAAGAAACATAAACAAGGGAAATTGGTAATAAGGGAGAGAGAGACTTATATTTAAATAGCTTGAATATCATAAGTGAGTCAAAGCTCAAGCATAATACATATCTTGTCCAATAACACCTCTAACATAGAACTTAGCAGGGGCCAAGACAAGCAATCAGGCTCACCCTCATAGTCAAAGCATACCAAAAGAAAGGATAGTCTTTAATACATAGCGTAGGAATGAAAACCAATGTCCCTGGAATGGAGGACTCACCAACTAGCTTGAATAGGTAGCCACCTGGAGGAGGATGATGACCAAATGGAGCACCGGTTCCTACATGGTAATATCATGTAGGCATAGAGTATGTGTTAGTATGTTTGAATGTACTAAGTATGTAGGATGTAATGCAACGAAAGATAAGCAACGAGGTCGAAATGCATAAACATAGGTAATGGAGAGCATAATATAATATGACATATATGAATGGTGCTTAAAGTAAAATCATGCTTATATAGAACATAGTATGTAAGTAGAAAGAGACCATCCTTTGGCTAATGGGCTTACCACCTCCCATCCTTGGTGATTGAGGTATCAACCCCTCAATTTGGTTATTAACATACAGTACCTACCTCTAAGGCGATTCAGGTATCAACCCTACAATTTGGTTAATCAGGTATCAACCCCTCAATTTGGTTAATGAGGTATCAACCCCTCAATTTGGTTAATGAGGTATCAACCCCTCAATTTGGTTAATGAACATCATCCCTTTTATCATAGTGGTCAATGCGTGGTACCCCTCATCAAGGCATGGTCATCTTAGAATAATATAGATAATTCTCATGAATATAGCTATTATAAACATTCATTTTATCATCATAAAGTCATTCAACTAATAAGACATGCATTGGACCTTCAATTCCTCAAGAAACAATATCCAAACATTTTAGCAAACACTTAGAGGGCGTGAAATGCTAGTATAAAACCATGAAATGTAGAGATGTAATCATGCAAGAAAATCTATTGTAAAACCATCAATCAATATCTTGCAACACCCTCAAGCAACATACATCAAGACCCCTCATCAACTCTTACAATAGATCCAAGATTTATAGATCAAAACATAGCAAAATAGTCACAACTTCACATAGCTTTAGCACGGTTCATTTTCACGTTAATTCTAGTAAACCCATTTGTAAAATCAACTTTAAATCATGCAAATTGAGTAAAAAGGAGATTAGGACACCATGGGTGAAAGGACCTAATGGCGAATACCTACATACGTTAGCTTTGGAGAACCCTTAAAAGAGATTGGAGATGGAGACTTGAATGAAATCCTTGAAGAAATTCTTAAGATTGGTCTTGAGTTTTGGGACTTAAATTTAGGGTGAAATATGAGTCTAAGTGTTTGAAAGGATATTGGGGAATGTTAAGGATGATATAAGGGTGACCTAAGGCCAAGTATAGGTATCTTCTCATTTGGGAACATTTAGGCCCAATACTTAAAAGTCTTGGACCAGAATAAAAAATTTGGACAGTTTTTACACACAGGCGTATCGCGCCACTGACGCGGTATTGCTACTGGAAATCGTATTTTGCAATTTTCATATTTTGATACGGTTGCTCTAAAATTAGGATTAGGCCCTTTTTCCCTAATTTTGACCCTCTGGACAAGAATATGAAGTTGAATTTTTGAAATAATGAATGAATTTTAAGATATATGGAAATTAAAATTTTGGGGACTCCCAATGCACATTTTCGGGCACTTCTTGGGGTCGTTTCAATATCTCCCCCTTTGGTAACATTCATCCCCAAATGTAAAAAAAATGTACATGAGAGGAGTGATCATGAACAAATCATCCCTAACAAGAATGCAACATTACATTTACAATGCCATTTTCAAAATCTCAACATAAGTGTAAAATCATCATAAACTTTCCAACTTAAACATGAATGCATATGAATGACATGGGGGCTAAAACATAAGACTTGGAATCATGGAAAGTACTTGATATGTCATTATAAGCTCGAATAGAACAAAAGAAATATGGATATTGCTCCTCCATGCTCATACCGGCTCCCCGAGAGACACATACGAATGGATGACTCCTCCAAAAAAGGCCTTGACGAACACCACCTCATTATTAGTCAACTTCTCCACTCATCTGTCCAATAACTCCACCGGGACCTTCTGGTAAGCCAACTTATCCTCCACATCACCCATAATATCAAAGAGTTATATAGCACTAGAGTGACCAACACATCTCCTCAACCTAGAAACATGAAGGATCGAACAAACAATAATCTTATCCCTAGGTAAATCCCATCCATATGAAACCTTACCAACTTCTTCTACACTCTAAAAGGACATCACAACCATAACTCATTTGTCAACCTTAACCGTACCTATTCCACTTGTTGCCACGAACCACCATCTCCCCTTTGGGAGATAACCTCCACTCTACTATCTTTGCACCCAAAACTTCCAACTCTAATATGACAGAATCAAGGCCTTGCTTAAACTAGACCTCCTCAACCAAAGAAGATTGGAACCACCAAGAACACTATACTACCATTCTCCACTCCCCTCAACCTAACTTCTAATCTAACCAATCGATGGACCCCACTAGCCTCCTCCTTGCCACCATTATCCACACAAACTAGAATACTTAGAGCACCAAGCACAACACTAGCCCTACCAGAGAAACTAATGCACACTCATACCATAATCCTTAAAGAATTCTAACCACCTTCTTGCTATCCACAATGCGCACCAATCATATTTGGCAAACAACCTCTCATCCTCCAAGACTTACAATCCTACCCCAAATAATTCACAAGCTCTAAATAAATCCATACTTCATTACTAGGGACCACCCTAAACACACCAAGGTAGGGTTTTAAGACCCTATTTAAGAGACCCATAAACATAGCCAATGCATGAATCAACCAAACAACTCCACCACTACTAATAATGCTCACCCGGGGATAAAGCTCAAACCAAAGATCAATCTTAAAGAAATGACTATCCCATTGTAGTTGACCAAATAGATTGACCATCCTTAACCATCATATAATAACCTTACTGGTTCGAGACTCATTTGAAACATGCTATACAAGTAGCCTAAACTACCCCAAGACCTCCAACGGAATAAACACCAATAATTTCACACAATAACTTGGGACACACAAGGAACCCAATAGTAACCATAGAGAAATGGAAGAAATAATGACACATCAGACACATTAATGCATACAGATCCAAGTCAAAGGAAAATTTAGCTTACCGGTGCTAACATTGGGTGCCTCATTTTCCCTTCGCCTTCCTTAGAGCGAATGGAACAGATTTTGCCTTGGGGCACCACCTTGAGAATGAACATCTTCAATCTTACCTTGATTAAGAGGATAATCCTTTCTCTTATGCCCCTCCTCACCACAATGGAAATAGCATTCGTGCCTTTTAAGTATGGGCCTCTATGAACCTTACCATATGTTGGACATATAGCGTCATCACTATCCTTGGGACTTTAGAACTTCCCTTCAAAATGGGCCCTCTTGCTTACCCCTCTTCTTCATCATCTTTTCTTCCTCCAATTGTTCGGCATACATCATCAACAGTGACAAATCCATGTCACCAATCAACATAGCGGACCGACATTCCTCACTTACTAAGTCGAAGACACCCATCACAAATTTATTCATCCTATTACTTGCATCGGATACCAATTGAGGAGCATATTTCCAAAATTGGGTGAACTTGAGGGCATACTCCCTCACACTCATAGAACCTTGTTTCAAGATCATGAACTCCACTAATTTAGCTTCCTTAAGCTCGAGTGGGAAGAACCAATTAAGAAAGGCCACTTTGAACTCCTCCCATAGAATCACATTACCATTTTCGTTCTCCCCCTTCCATTGATCATACCATATTTGGTCTACCCTTTGAGTTGGTATGCCGCCAACACCGCCTTTTCATTTGGCCCAACACCCATGATAGTCAAAATCTTATAGGCCTAATCAATGAACTCTTGTGGATCTTCATCTACCTTTGACCCTTAATACACCGGAGGATTCATCCTCATGAAGTCCCTTACCCTAGCTCCTAGGGTAGTAGCATGAGGAGCTTGGGTCCCTTGGTTAACTGAGTTAGCCACAACTTAGGCAAGCATAGTGAGAGCATTTCGGAACTCACCATTGGTAGGTTGCTCCTCGGGACTTTGGGCCCTTCATCCTTGAGTATTAGACATGATCTAGCATAGAAAAGAACAATTATTAGGGGAAAGGCTTACTTTGACTATGTAGCACGACTTAAACATCAAGAAGGGAATCTTTTCCTAAAACGTCTCATAGCCTCCTACTCATAGTTGTGGTGCACAACACAACCATGAATAAGACTCTAATCAATGCAGTGTGTTGGACTCAAGGATCTATCAACCTAGTGCCCTGATACCATCTTTGTCACGACGAAGCCTATGGCCTAGACATGACAGGCGAATGGGGAACCAGAAGGAACCCCAAATAAGCCTCGTAGCATATCATCACACATCCTTGGTCTTGGAAGCAAGATAAATCAACATAAGAAACATAAACAAGGGAAATTGGTACTAAGGTAGAGAGAGACTTATATTTAAATAGCTCGAATATCATAAGTGAGTCAAAGCTCAAGCATGATACATATCTTGTCCAACAAAACCTCTAACGTAGAACTTAGCGGGGGCCAAAACAAGCAACATTAGTACATTTGAATGTACTAAGTATGTAGGATGCAATGCAACGAGAGATAAGCAACAAACTCGAAATGCATAAACATAGGCAATAGATAGCATAATAACAATAGGACATATATAAATGGTGCTTGAAGTAAAATCATTCTTATATAGAACATAGTACGTAAATAGAAAGAGACCATTCTTTGGCTAATGGTCTTACCACCTCCCATCCTAGGTGATTGAGGTATCAACACCTCAATTTGGTTATTAACATACACCACCCATCTTTAAGACGATTGAGGTATCAACTCCACAATTTGGTTAATGAGGTATCAACCCCTCAATTTAGTTAATAAGGTATCAATCCCTCAACTTGGTTAATGAGGTATCAACCCCTCAATTTTGTTAATGAGGTATCAACCCCGCAATTTGATTAATGAACATCATCCCTTTTATCATAGTGGTCAAGGCGTGGTACCCCCTCATCAAGGCATGGTCATCTTAGAATAATATAGATAATTCTCATGAATATAGCTCTTATAAATATTCATTTCATCATCATAAAGTGATTCAACTCATAAGACATGTAGTGGACCTTCAATTCGTCAAGAAATCATATCTGAATATTTTATCAAACACTTAGAGAGTGTGAAATGCTAGTATAAAACCATGAAATGTAGAGATAAAATCATATAAGAAAATCCATTGTTAAACAATCAACCAACACCTTGCAACACCTTTAAGCAACATACATTAAAATCCTTCATCAACTCTTACGAAATGCTAGTATAAAACCATGAAATGTAGAGATAAAATCATATAAGAAAATCCATTGTTAAACAATCAACCAACACCTTGCAACACCTTTAAGCAACATACATTAAAATCCTTCATCAACTCTTACGAAATGCTAGTATAAAACCATGAAATGTAGAGATAAAATCATACAAGAAAATCCATTGTTAAACAATCAACCAACACCTTGCAACACCTTTAAGCAACATACATTAAAATCCTTCATCAACTCTTACAATAGATCCAAGATTTATAGCTCAAAACATAGAAAATTAGTCACAAATTCACATATCTTTAACACTGTACATTGCCATGTTCATACTAGTAAACTCATTTATAAAATCAACTTTAAATAATGCAAATTGAGTAAAAAGGAGATTAGGGCACCATGGGTGAAAGGACCCAATGGCTAAAACCTACATACCTTAGCTTTGGAGAACCCTTGAAAGAGATTGGAGATGGAGACTTGAAGCTTGAATAAAATCCTTAAGATTGTTCTTGAGTTTTGGGACTTGAATTTAGGGTGAAATATCAGTGTAAGTGTTTGAGAGGATATTAGGGAATGTTAAGAATGATATGAGAGTGAAATAAGGCCAAGTATATGTATTTTCTCGTGTGGGAACATTTAGACCCAAGACTTAAAAGTCTTGGACTAGAATAAACAATCTGGATAATTTTTACATACTGGCGCATCGCGCCACTGATGCAGTATTGCTACTGGAAATCGTATTTTGCATTTTTGAATTTTGGTACAGTTACTCTAGCGCACCCTTGGCACATCGAGCCAGGGGGCAGATAGCTCACTCGAATTTGCCACTTAAAAAATCATAATTGCCATTTTCTTGCTCTTAAATTGGGGTTAGACCCTTTTCCCCTAATTTTTACCCCCTGAACAAGAATATGAAGTCGAATTTTCGGGCACTTATTGGGGTTGTTTCAGGAATGTACTTGTTAATAATGAGCATTGATTATTAATGAAGATGAAAAAGATGATGTACATGATTATGATCAAGATGGAGGCGTTAATGAACATGATAGTGATTATGATTGAGGTGCCAATGAACTAAATGAAGATGTTGATCATACAATATAGATAATATTTGATCTAAATTCAGACATATGAACTCTCTAGTGATGAAAATTCAGACTTTTTTTTATAATAAATTATCTTCCAAGTGATGTGCTTGATTATTCTATAGTGAAAAGTTATTATTTTTTTATAGTACTACTAGTCCTGAGCACGTGTCTCATGCTAAATTATGCAAAGTCATTATATATATATATATATATATATATATATATATATATATATATGCATACATGTTCCCCTCCACCACTTGTGGGATTCTACTCAGTATATTGTTGTTTATACCTATCGACACCAAACTTGTCCAGACATAACTGATAATCACTAAGTCCACCAAAAGATAACATGAAAATCAATAGGTAAAAATATAACATATCTAAGTTATACAGTTGATTATATTTGACATATAAATATATCCAATTCACACTTTGCATTGCATCATAGAGTTACTATTAATAAAAAAAATCAAGCAATCATTAAAGAAAGATCACCATTTAAGTAGATAAAGTTGTAGATGTAATAAATTTCTTCTTAGAATAGTTTGCTTCAATTTAACAAATGATATTAAATATTATTATAGTAAAAACTTGAAAATAGACGAGGAAAGAACTTCAGGAACACGGAACTCGTCAAACGTAAGCTTTATTTACCAATGTTCTACTTGCAAATTGTCAAATTGATACATAATGATATAATAGCATGATAAATAGTAGTGTTTAGTTACTTGGTTCTATGTTTAAATTGTATTATTCTTTAACCCTAAATTTTGAGCTTTCAAAATTTTTACGCTTTCTTTACTTTCTGATCTTCACTTTTTGATCATATCTAGGCCGTTCTGTGGATGGGTTTTGAGATGAGGGTTTCCAGGAAACGGCTTCTCTACTTAGGTAGTGGTAAGGTCTGCGTACATCCACCCTCCCCAGACCCCACTTGTAGGATTTCATTGGGTATGTTGTTGTTGTTGTTTGATTTTAAATATTAGTATGATGACTTCTCAAAATACAAAACTTTTACAACTAGACATATAAAATACTGTCAAATTTTAATATTATTATTAAATAATAATTTTAAATATTAATAAAAATATTTTTCGATCTCATGGTAAAATATCATGCAGAAAGTTAAATTTTAAAAATTATCAAAAAGAGAGAAAAAACAGATATTCTTTTTTAGATAGACTATAAGAAAAGAACAAACAAATTAAAATAAATAAATATTATATTTTAAATTTAAATTAAATCATATAAATACAAATATAAAATTAATTAAATATATTTATTGAGCCCGAATAATGCTAAAGCAACATTTACTGGTTTGTTATAAATTCCATAGGCGAGTAAACAGAGGTCTTACCAAATAAAGATGGATAAAATAAACAACAACAGTCGAATCTCGTGTTTGCGGATTGATAAAATAATCAACTTTTTTTTCGCTATTAATATTATCTTGTTTTCTTTTGTTAAATAAAATTTATCTAAACAGAAATCGGGCCGGGTTTGCAGAATATGTCGGCGTCGACTTCAGCTTTGCCGGAGGAGCTATGGAGACGAATCCTTGAAATCGGAATGGAATCCTCCAACTTCAACTACAAAGATCTTTGCTGCCTTTCCATAACTTGCACCCTCCTTAATCGAATCTCCTCCGACGATTCTTTCTGGTCCTCTTTGTTCTCCACCGATTTCCCCAAATATCAACATCCGTCATCTTCTTCTGTTTCCATCAAATCGCTCTACAAAATTAGGTATTTATGCACGCACTCATGTACCTCAAAATTTCCTTTATTGTATGTCTGTACTGTTTTAGTGTATTTGCATCATATAAGTTCTTAGGTTTACAGCTAGCTGATGAACAAGAAACAATCTGATTAGTTTAGTTGCGAGAAGCTAGCCCGAAAACCGCAGCTACAGCAACATACCAGTGAAAACTGCAGCTACAAATTAAAAAATAAAAAATATTAGCAACAAGTATAATAAATAAATGTCCCCTTTTAAATTGGCCTTAACACATCTATGTCATTCAACATTGGTGTGCTCCATTAGACACTTAAACTATCCAAAAGTTGAATAAGTAGGCACACGTGTCCTACGTGGCAATATGCGTTGACACATAGGACATGTGTTTGCTTGTTCAATTTTATACAAGTGTCTATTTGAACATACTCAAAGTTGGAGGACATGGATACTGGTTGAAATCAAGTTAAATGACACGTTTATATATTATGCCTCTACAAAAAGTAGTCTACTTAGTCAATGTTGGATTGACTTATTTTAAGCAAATTTTGGCCTTTTAAACTCTTTTTTAGCCTTGGAAGTGTTCGGAAAACATAAAAAGTGCTTTTCTCTTTTAAAGGCTGAAAAAGTTTTTTAAAAAGCCAAAAGTTGGATGTTCTCAACTTGTGGCTTTCAGCTTATAAGCCACTTAAAAAAAAATACATCCAAACACCCCCCTAGTCTCTTGCAGTTCAAAGGATAATTGAATAGTTTAGTTGCTTTGGGGACCTTTTAACTGGTAAAGGCTAGCAATTTTGTCAAGGTGGATACAATTATGAACCTAACAAAGCGCTCAGCTTTCCTAAGGCTAGGATGTTCGAAAACATCCAAATAATTGATCTAAACTCAGAACGATACGATATTTTGTTGAAGTTGAAAAACAGGTATTTGAAATTGAAATTGAGAAAACGAGTACTTGTTCGTTAGTGTTTAGAATGAATTCACTTGTAAAAAACTTGAAGTTTGGTGAGTGTGCAAGCCATTAAATTTCATTGAAATATTCGTCAAATCAATTCATAGATCAGATTCTCTATTTCAAGTTGAAATTAAAATATAAAATTCGCAAATACTATCTCATTATCAGCAAATAATATGTGTAATATTTCGGAAACAATTTGTCTACCCCCACAAGGTATGGTAATGGTGCGCACAGACTGCCCTCCCAAGACCCCACTTGTGGGGTTACATGGGGATGTTGTTATTGAATATGTGTGTTATATTCAAAAATAATGATGGTCAGAAGAGTGTATTATGTCTTCTGTTCTTAAATATTCACGGCGTTTTACCCATATCATCTTGTCTTCTTTTTAATATTATCTTCTCTGGTAAATCTTATGGGAGAACTAATTGGTTGCTAATATCAACTAGATACGAAAAAGTCCGAGATCAGAGGCTGTTGGCCCATAGAAGGGCTGTTTTAAGAATTCAGAGTGAAATCAATGAGCATTCTAGGAGGATTGGAGAGATGGAAGTTCGATCTGCAGAGGAGAAAGAGAAAATGAAGAACAGTGTTGCTGAGTTGTTAAATTTGCGTAAGATCAGGTATTGAAGGGCAGGAGTCTACTCTTTTTCATGTTTATTGTTTTTGCTTCTTCAGTTTTACTTGCAGTATGGTGGTTGGGGTCAGGCTTTCACGAACAGCAGGTTGCTTGCTTATAAAAATCTCATAAGTGCAAATACAACCAGGAGATGATACACATGTATGGTATTTCAATTGGTGTAGAAAACAATGTGTTATACAAGAGCATCAGAGTCTTGTTTGCTTGGTTGTTTTAGAAGTTGCTATGTTATTCTTTGTTAGTCAAAGATAATTTAAATGATGCAGCTGATGTTTGATTTTGCAATTGATTTGCTATCAGGCAAGCCAAAGTTGCACTAAATGTTTGGCAGCCGGAGATTGTCCGGGGCAAGCAGAAGCAGATGGTCCAGCAGTGCAATGTACCTATTGATAATCGTATCCATGCCATTGAGATGGAGCTCAAGCTTTGCAAACAACAAATTCAAGGGTTAGAGAATGCGCTTGTAAGTTTACATTTGTTTTGTGGAGAATTAATGTGGCACTCATCTAGTTTATGAACTGCATTATGATCTTTTCCTTTATATCATTGCAGAGATTTGAAAAAAAGAGAATGCAGACAGCAAAGGAAAGACTGGCTTCAGTAGAATATCACCCCTTGCGGGAATCTAACTTAACCGTCAGCCCAATTGATGAACATGACATGAGAAGGAAAAGATTAAGAACTTCAGCAAGTGTAAAGTTCTAATCCTTTCTACTCTTCATATGCAATTTGAATTGTTATTTTCCAGGAAAAGTAAATGCTTGTTACTTTGAGTTCGGAAATGAATTTTCCTTTATTTGTTTAAATCGATATTAAATTGTCATTTGCATTTCATGGCATTTTATATCATATCTTGTGTATTTGGAAGAATGGTTTTGCGAACCAGACTTTCAAATACTTAACCCTTTTTCGGAGAAAGTGGCAATATATTGGTTCGTGATGCGTCCAATGGTTGTCATGATTTCCAGCTTAGGTTGTCCGCCTGGGTTCCCCGTCTATTCAAAACCTACTTTTAGATATCTAGGATAGAGCGAAACCAAAATCCTTTTAGGATCATTTGCCTAAGCTGACCCAATACCTAAGGGCATTGGGCCCATTAGTAGCCCACCTTGAGTCTATTTGGCCTATGGCCAATAATACAACTATACTTATGTGTTTTAATTGAAGGATGTGCGATTTAATTTAAATAACCCATTATCACGTTGGCGGGGGGAACCTAACCTATTTTTTCTATCTTGTAGAATGGCTCAAGTCTACGAACTTATGAAGACTAGAATGGTGACTCAACCTCATTGCTTCCTCAAAGTATGGTGGGCAAAAGTGAGTGAGCATGACAAACGAGAGGTCCAAAGGCACATATGTTACCTTCCCTCTCTAATGGAAATGGAGGCTTGGCGAGATCTAATTGGTGCGATGATCAAATTTTGGGATAGTGATTTTGTGGTGTTCCGTTTTGGAGATGTAGAATTGACTCCGGCCATAGAGGAAGTAGTGGCAAGCTATGAAAGTATAGGTATGTGCAAAAAGAGAAGGTCTTAGCCGGACGATGACATTTTGATTCCTAAGATGTGGGGTCCAAACGAGATCAAGGAAGCTTTTTCGTTAGTCAATGTTGATTGGATGAGTTGGCTAAAAGGACATAATATCCCACTTCGAAAGCTGTACTACTGGTTCGGACGTGCTAGTGGCTACGAAAAGTTGAAAGGGGAATTTATTTTCGAACAAACTTGGGAAGAAAAGCCGAGCTTTCGCTTTTGCAGTATGCTTGTTGAGGTCCATGGTTTTCCCGCAAAATCTAGGCCATACTATCCGTCCGAGTGTGATAATGGTCACTCACGTCATCTTCTACGGGGTCAAATTTGGAACGTCCGTCAAATATTATACCCGATGAGATGCAACGCAACAACGTTGCTCTTCAACACCTAAAGGTCCATGAAGTTTGGGTTGTGATTTTCATTTTGAGTAGCAAACTACAATTCCTGCTACTTGGACTTTGACTTTGGGAGGTGACTGCAGAGATTTTCGTGAATTGCCACAAAGCTTGTACAATCTCCGTTCTCTTAGGAGTTTACAGATATCCTACTGCCCCAATTTCAGTTCGTTTCCTGTTCCCAGGGGAGAGAATTATTTGACTTCCCTCCAATTTCTTCGTTTTTGTCATGGATTGACCAGTTTACCAAGTGGAACGCTAGAGCACTGTTGGTCCCTCATTTTGATGGCCAACCACTGTAACAACTTAGTCTCCTTGTCTTTACATGTGTAGGAAATGCCTTCACTTTCATATTTATGTTTAACAGAGTGTCCCAAATTGATTAGTGTACCCGCAGGGGGCCTCTACCATTTCACCGGATTAAGGAGTTTGAACATTGGTCCTTTCTCAGAGATGATTGATTTTGAGGCATTCCAATTGATTTTTAATGGCATTCAGCAGCTGTTGTCCCTTAGTAGTGTGGGGGTGCAAGGACGTGAGCACTGGGATTCTCTGCCCTATCAGCTTATGGAACACTCTGCCCTAACAGATTTCCATCTACATGATTTTGGAATCGAGACTCTTCCTCATAGACTTGGCAACCTTACTTCACTTGAAACATTGTATCTAATGAGGTGCAAACGGTTAATGGCATTCAGCAGCTGTTGTCCCTTAGTAGTGTGGGGGGTGCACAGACGTGAGCACTGGGATTCTCTGCCCTTACAGATTTCCATCTACATGATTTTGGAATTGAGACTCTTCCTCGTAGACTTGGCAACCTTACTTGAAACATTGTAGCTAATGAGGTGCAAACGGCTACAACATGTGGACTTCTCAGATGCCATTCGCAAATTATGGTATGTGGACATTTGTGATTGTCCATTGTTAGAAGCTCTATTGGATGGGCTTGGCAACCTTGTTTCTTTGGAAGAGTTAAGATTATGTAACTGCAAAAAACTAGAGCATCTGCCATGCAACGCCGCACTAAATTATGCAATTTGGAAATCCAAGGCTGCCCAGTGTTAGAAAAAAATTGCACCAGTAGGAGTGGCCCAAACTCCCAGTGGTCCAAAATTTCCCATATTCCAAAAATTATATTAAGTGGACGCAGAATTCAGGACTTGTAAGTCTTTTGTTTTTCTAATTCTTCAAGTAGTAAATATCTATATTACTTTTAAGTTATGGATTAATTTTCATCTAGACTTGTTATAGGAATGCATTTTTTTTTCTCATGAGACAATTTTTACTGTTTAAAATGGTTTGTTATGTTTTCACCACCACATTTGTTTTGTTGAATCATTATGAATATAATTAGTGGGAGATACACACACATATATAAAGGAGAATTAGTGAAAACAAAATTTATGTAATGTCCTTCACATAAATTTCGAGCAAGATTTCGCCCGTAGTGATGGTGGAGGCGGCTGATGGTTGAGGAAAGGAGAAAGGTGAGAATGACAAGGGTTTGGGTATCATATCCTATATCTTATCTTATCATATATATATATATATAAAAGAGGATGTTTAAAGGGGATGTAGCATCTTCTAAGGACAGCACTAGATTTTTTTTTAAAAAATTTTAAAATTAATTCTCTTTTAAAAAGCCGCAACATAAAACAAACATTCCCAAATCAGTACTTTAATTAAGCGTCGCTTCGCTTCCTTTGCTTCATCTTATGTCCTAAAAGGGATTGTGAAAGAAATTGCGAATTGAAACATCAAAGGCTTTTGAAGATGGTGTGTGTGTTTGACCTTGTGTTTTTTTAACAACATCGGACCATCCCTCTCCCTCTCAAACCATCAGAGTCTATTGGAACGCTTCATTAGGTAAATTTTTTTTTTATGTCTTCTATCTTCCTTAAGAATAAACAACCCAACCTCCATTCCCTGCCCCCAATTTCCCTTCTTCTGATTCGGTGTTGATCGTGTGCTTTGAAGTTTGGGTTGTGATTTTCATTTTGAGTAGCAAACTACAATTCCTGCTACTTGGACTTTGACTTTGGGAGGCTAACTCATGACTTCAGAGTGCTAAAACTAGACAGGAAAACTATGCATTCCAACTGTTCGGTTAATTGCCCGAACAAGAATTTTCAAGTTTGAGAAGCAACTTCTCTCATGAAAATGTATCACTCCTCTAAGAGTGACGTGAATCATTTAGTGGCGTTCTTACATTTCAGCATTATTGTTTTTTCCCCAATTTTTTTACTTTTTTTAATTATTCACTGTGAAAACTTTCCATCAACCAACTTAAAGCGTCCTATATCATATGTGCGGATGAGACCCCTCCCTTATCTGGAGATAGAAATAGCAAGAGTTTAACAAATAGAAATACTTGTAAGGATGTGATACGATAATCAAAAGAACAAAAGAAACCTACATAACACAGGATTGGTTTCCCATCATAACCAGTACTTGGTGCCAACGCCTCTTTGCTCTTCTTTGAAATAGGTTTTGGCATTCAATTTTGACCCTCCATATTATAAAGTAATTATCGAGCTTCTTCAATTTTTAACAATTTTGAAATAATTATTTTTAAGAAAAGTTGAAAATTGAAAAAAATATTTTAAGTTATTTTGGTATCATACATATTTTCTTTCATATACTTTGTACATATGTAATTACGTACTTTTTTCATAATTATTCAAAAATAAAAACAAATTATATTCTTGTTTATTATCAAATTATTTTTTAAAATTAAATAGTTCATAATTGAGTTAATTATTTCACTTAGTTAATTTTAAAGAAGTTTGTTAATTGATCTAATTTAATTCATTATCTATTTCAAAATTCAAACCCCGACTTGCATGTTTTCCCTTTTTCTCTTTTTCCTTTTTTCTTTATCTTTTTCCTTTTCTTTTTCACGTAGGACCCATATGTCTCTCCTTTTTCATTTTTTTTCCTCACCCTCACCAATTCCTCACGACATATCACTTTCTTTCTCCTTCTTCTTCATTCAAAATCACCTTTAACGACAAGATTAAAAAACAATCCCAAAAATCATCCTCTTTATCCCTTTGTCAACAACAAAAGCTACCAGGAGTAGCGTCAAAATCGTACCAAACCCAACAACTCCATTGACTAGCCCCTAAACAACAACTAAAACGTTTCTCCAAGGGGATTTGAATTTGAACTCCAATTCTCACCAGATTTTCCCCCTTAATTTTCGACCTAATTTTCATCTATAAAATCCCCCTTTTTGGTCACTGTAAAAGGGGGTCGGGGGCGATGACTTTAAAAAAGGACAAAGATTCCCATTGAATATCCAATTAATTTTCGAAAAGTTAATAAGATTTTGAAGCCAGAAAGTGCTTGGTTTCGAAATCAAAAAGCTCATAACTCGTCGACGTCTCAGTTCACTGCTCCAAAAAAGGTAATACTTCAATTTTATTCTTCATTTTTATTTAAATATGAGTTCATGATTATGAAAGAGATTGTTATGTTACATAATCTCTTTCAATTGGGTTTGTTTTGCTTTAAGTTGTTGTGATTGTTATTGTTCTATTTGTTATTAGTGATTAAGATTTTTCTTGGAGTCATAGAGTCACGTTTTGGGTTGAAAGGTTTTCGGGTTAATGTTGTTTTCTTGTTTTATGTGTAGTCTTTGTTGTGTTGGATCTATTTGAAGATCTTTCTATCTATGTCTCGTTTAGCATATTTTTTTTAATTACCTTGGCATGCTATTTTGCCCTCTGTGTCACCCTGGTTAGAATCCACTGTTAAGTATACGGATATGAGTTTTCCTTTCTTAGCATGCTTAAAAAAATATAGTTTAAAAAAGTAAGAAATAGTAAAAAAAAAAGGGGGTCATCATCTATTCTCTCTTCCCTTTTCTCTTTCTTTGAACAAAATTGTTGGCTTGTCTTTGAAGTTTTCGTAATTTTTTTTTTCCTTTTCTGGACTATATTATGAAGTTTAGTTTACAGTTCTTTTTTCTTCTTCTTGTGATTCTTTTGTGCTTAAAAGTATTAAAGTTATGTTATTTTATTTTAAATTGGTTTAGTCAAAGAGCTCATTTACTGATATAAGTAGTCAAATTGTCTTCTTTGCTAGTAAAGTAGTAAAATTATATAGCAAAATTGATATAAAGTTGTCTGTTTATGTGATTTTCTTTACCTATTTGTATAGCATAGACAATGATTCATACTTTTGATTAATGCCTTACTAGCATATGACATCCAACAGGGATTAATATTCTAGTTTATTTCAAACTTAGTGATTTTCCCTTCCATTGTTGAACTTTACAAAATTGTAATTTGGATGATTCTTAACATTTATTTGGCTTCATCTATATAGTATACTAATTTTTATCTTCATTTCTTTGTTTGAACAATGATATGAGTCCATTTGGGACTCCTCCCTTGCATTCGAGTCTTTCTTGAGTCATTGGGAGCTGGCAAGTTAGTTATATACACTATTGCGTGTCCCTATACTCTGATATACAACCAATGTATACCAGATATTTGAATTGGACCAAAGACCCAAGAAATCTGTAGCAACCCTTTTGGATAAATGGGCTAACGGCCTAAAACTCCTAAATTTCTTCTTTTACTTTATTTTATTTGTATTTATGTGAATTCTAACTTTTATTTACTTAGTTTAACTTAGTTAATTCCTCAAAGATTAGTTGTTCCGTGTTAATCATCTTTATTATTGTTATAATTAAAATATTATTATTATTATTGTTGTTGTTGTTGTTGTTGTTCGTCGTCGTTCGTCGTCGTTCGTCGTCGTCGTCGTCGTCGTCATCGTCGTCGTCGTCGTCTATGTAGACATTCATGTGGCAATAAAAGGATCAAAATTACCCTTGAATTATTCAAAATAGCTCAAATATATCCTTCGACTATTTTTGAGATTAAAACTATCCTTATCGTCTGTGTTTTGGACCATAAATGCCCTTACATTGTTGACGACATGGAAAAAATGATACACAAATAACACACACACACACACACTTCACTATTTGTTTTATAAGTAATTTATCATATTAGAGAAATATGTGAATGATAGATAATAATTACTGCTCATAAACAAAATTCAGAAGCATCTTAAAATTTTCATGTGATCTACCAAATTATATATTTTTAAAATTAAAAATAAATTGTGTATATAGAATTTATATAAATAATATATATATATATATATATATATATATATATATATATATTTCCTTTTTCACTATTTTTTTATTGAATAATTTATCATAGCAAAAGAATATGTGAATGATAGATAATAACTATTGAATAGAATTAAAAGACATCTGAAAATTTTCATGTGATCTATCAAAACTATATATTTTTAAAATTAAAAATAATTTGTGTATATAAAATTTACTTAAATAATATATATATTCCTTTTTTCGCTATTTTTTTATTTATAAAATAAGGGCTTCAAAACATAGACGACATAGAAATGTGTATGTGTGTGTATGTGTATGTGTGTGTGTGTGTGTATATTTAATTTCTTTTTTCCATGTCGGCAATGGTATAAGGTTATTTATGGTCCAAAACATAGACGGCAATGGTAGTTTTGATCTAAAAAATAGTCAAAGGGTATATTTGAGCTATTTCAAATAGTTCGAGGGTAATTTTGACTCTTTTATTGCCACGTGGATGTCTACATGGACTGCCATGTGGCAAGGATGATGGTGTAAGGGCATTTGTGGTCCCTTGGAATAACGACAGGAGTATTTTTGATCCCAAAATGTGACGAAGGGTATAAGTGATTTTTTTCGCAAATATCCCAAAATTTCTTAAGATCTTTAAATATCTTTTTATTTCAAAGTTAGTCAAATAATTTTCAAATCGTCGGATAACCGTGTGTTAGCGGCTATGCTCAAGTGCTAATACCTTCTTAAAATAGTAATAAGAACTCTTACCCATTTCTCTGAAATTTTAGAACTTTTTCTGTTAGAGTTTTATAAGTTTTTTAAATTTCTTCAAAAAATTAAGTGGCGACTTTTTTTTTTTTTTTGAAAAAAATTGAGTTTGTCTTAAATTAATCAAGTTTTTAAACTAATTTTTTTTTTTCAAAAAAATGATTTTCACGATTAACAATAGGAATACTATTTTTTAGATATGTATTGACCAACTTCATGCCCCAATAGAATGGATGTGTGTTTTTCATTTGTTGTATATAATTGTTCCTACGGACCACTTCAAGTACTAATTTATGTAAATAAAAATTGATTCCTTCATATACTTGCTAACCATATTTCTTGAATCTATTTATCTTATTTTTACTATGGAATCTTAGATGCACCAAATATTGTTTACAGAAAGATTCTACAAACATGAGAGATTGGATCTTACAACGTTGTAATATTTGGTGAATTTTATAGATTTTTTCAATAGATCAAATATCTTTCAAGAATGTTGCACTGACCAGTTTTGATAGAAATATTTACATGTGTGAAAATAATATTTTTTTAGGATGGTTATCAGTTATGATGAAGCGTTTTTTGTGTGTTCAAAAAAGATTTTTTTTCCTTTTACGTTATCTCTCAATTATAAAATCAGCCCAAGTATCTAAAAGACAGGTTACTAAGATTTACCTTCCTTTTCACAAGAGTGAGTGCTTGTGTTATTTTCTCACCTTGCTTTCATTATGCTCTTCAAAATGTCAGAGAAGTTGCACTTTTTTGTTGTTATTTTGCTTTTTTGATTCACGTTTTGATCCTCGCTGCTACGTGAATCTCCTTCCTTTTAAGACATACTTCAATCCAACTAGAATTACTACTCTAACTTAAGTAAGTTGGGGGGATCTTCTTAACACATGAAAAGTTTTATTTGACATATCTTTTTAACTGATAGTGTGAAGTAATGAGAGAAATTTAAAGGTGATGAGAATTAAGAGTTAAAGTTTGTGTTATGTTGATAAGTATAACATGTCTTTCTTAAGTTCATGATTACAAAAACAAAGAGAGAAGCTAATGACCTATAGGGACAAAGTTGGTTTCTTCTTCTACCTGAAGTTTGAATCTCCTACTCTTTATTAGCGTTGCTAGTATTAACTTTATTTTTGGATGTGTTTCTTGATTATCTTCGCTGTCTTCCTCTTGTTCGATATATTAGATTTTTACTATAGATTTGCTGCCTGATACTCAGCCTATTTCAATTCCTCCGTATAGAATGGCCCCAGCAGAGTTGAAGGAATTGAAGGAGCAGTTGAAGGATTTGTTAGAGAAAGGCTTTATTCGGCCCAGTTCGTCACCCTGGGGAGCACCGGTATTATTCGTAAGAAAGAAAGATGGTTCGCTATGGATGTGTATCGATTATCGGCAGTTAAATAAGGTAACTGTTAAAAATAAATACCCCCTCCCCAGAATTGATGATTTGTTTGACCAGTTGCAGGGAGCTAAGTGTTTTTCGAAGATAGATTTGCGTTCGGGTTATCATCAAGTGTGAGTGCGGGAAGAAGATATTCCCAAAACAGCGTTCAGGACTTGATATGGGCATTATGAATTCTGAGTTATATCTTTCGGGCTAACAAATGCTCCGGCGGTATTTATGGATCTTATGAATCGGGTGTTCAAACCATTTCTGGATGTGTTTGTAATTGTATTCATTGATGATATCTTAGTTTATTCCCGATCAGAGCAGGAGCATGCAGATCATCTGCGCAGGGTACTCAGTATTCTTCGCCATCAGAAATTGTATGCTAAATTTTCTAAGTGCGAATTCTGGCTGTCTTCTGTTGCATTTCTGGGGCATATTATAGGGGCTGACGGCGTTCGGGTAGATTCGCAAAAAATTGAGGCCGTGAAGAATTGGCCTAGGCCTATGATGCTGACTGAAGTACGTAAGTTTTCTTGGTTTAGCTGGTTATTACAGGAGGTTCGTAGAGAAGTTTGCTTCTCTTGTAGCGCCTTTAACTAGGCTAACGCAGAAAGGCTCTAAATTCCAGTGGTCTGATGCCTGCGAGTGTAGTTTTTAATTTTTGAAGGAGAAATTAACTTCCGCTCCAGTATTTACCTTACCAGAAAGATTTTTTAACTATTAAAAGAGAAATTACCTCCCGCTCCAGTATTTACCTTACCAGAAAGATCAGACGGGTACGTCGTTTATTGTGATGTTTCTCGTGTAGGCTTGGGTTGTGTATTAATGCAGCATGGCAGGGTGGTAGCCTATGCTTCTCGGCAACTTAAGAAACATGAGCAGAATTATCCGACCCATGATTTGGAATTAGCTGCGGTTATTCATGCTTTGAAGATTTGGAGGTATTATTTGTATGGTGTGCATGTTGATGTTTATATAGATCACAAAAGTCTCCAGTATTTATTTAAGCAGAAGGAGTTAAATTTGCGGCAATGACGGTGGCTAGAATTGCTAAAGGATTATGACGTTGATATTTTTTATCATCCGGGAAAGGCTAATGTTGTAGCTGATGCCCTCAGTCGTAAGTCCATGGGCAGTTTGTCTGATACTCTTCCTGAGAAGAGGGAATTAGTTCGAGATATTCAGCAGTTAGCTAGTTTGGGAGTCCGTCTGTCAGATTTGGGTGATGTAGGAGTTTCTGTTTGATGTTTGGCTGAATCTTCTATTGTGGCATAAATTAAACAACGGTATTTTGAGGATTCTGTTCTAGTTTAGTATAGGGATGCAGTCTTAGCGAAGGAGCAGACCCCGTTTGAGCTCTCCCCTGATGGAGTTTTATTATTTAAATGCAGATTGTGTGTTTCGGATGTTGCAGGATTGCGACGTCAGGTTATGGGCGAAGCTCACTTTTCCCGTTATTCTATTCACCTGGGGTCGATGAAAATGTATCATGACCTTTGATGTTTGTACTGGTGGGATGGTATGAAGCGGGATATAGCTGAGTTTGTTGCTCAGTGCCCTAATTGTCAGCAGGTGAAGATAGAGCATCAGAAGCCTGGTGGGTTGTTGCAGGAGATGGCGATACCGGCATGGAAGTGGGAGATTATTAATATGGGTTTTGTTACCGGTTTGCCTCGCATTCTGTGCAGGTATGGTTGTATTTGGGTTATTGTTGATAGACTAACGTAGAAATCGGGTGATTATTCTTCTGGATTTTGATTACAGGCTTGCCTCGCACTCCACGCAGGTATGATTCTATTTGGGTTATTGTTGATAGGCTAACCAAATCAGCTCATTTTCTTCCAGTACGGACTACATACTCAGCTGAGGACTACGCCACACTGTATATTAAGGAGATTGTGCGCCTTCATGGCATTCCAATATCTATTATTTCTAATAGGGGTTCTCAGTTTACGATAAATTTTTGGCAGGCCTTCCAAGCAGGTTTGGGGACTCAGGTTAGTCTTAGTACAACATTCCATCCCCAGACCAATTGCCAAGTGGAGCATATTATCTAGACTTTGGAGGATATGTTACGAGCCTGTGTGTTAGATTTTTGGGGTAGTTGGGATGAACATTTGCCATTGATTGAGTTTGCTTATAATAACATTTATCAGTCCAGTATCCAGATGGCACCATATGAAGCATTATATGGTAGAAAATGCCGGTCATCAATCGGTTGGTTCGATGTGGGTGAGACAGAGTTAGTTGGACCTGATATGGTCCAGCAAGTAGTTGACAAGGTGAAACTTATTCGGGAGAGATTGCTAGCAGCTCAAAGTCGCCAAAAATCTTATGCAGATAATTGTCGACGACCATTAGAGTTTCAGGTTGGAGACTGGGTATTCCTCAAGATATACAGGCAGAAATTTTATGCAAATGACCGTCGTCGTTAATTAGAGTTTGAGTTAGAGTTTGGGTGTCTCGAAGGTATCTCCTATGAAAGGTGTTATGAGATTTGGGGAGAAAGGGAAACTTAGTCCGAGGTACATTGGTCCGTATCAAATTGTTCGCAGAATAGGCAAGGTTGCGTAAGAGTTAGAATTGCCGACTGCTTTGAAAGGAGTCCACCCAGTATTCCATGTCTCTATGCTCTGTAAATGTATTAGAGACCCTTCCAGAGTTTTTCCAGTTGATGATATCCAGGTTATGTACAACTTTGAATATGAGTACTAAATGGATATGTATTGGTGACCCTTCCAGAGTTTTTCCTGTTGATGATATCCTGGTTACGGAGGAACTCTGTTATGAAGAATAACCTGTGGCTATCTTGGATCGTCAATTAAGAAAGTTGAGGAACAAGGAAGTAGCTTGGGTTAAAGTACTTTGGCGCAACAATTACCGAGACTAGTTATTGTGGAGTGCTATGTACAAGAATGAATTCTTATTTGATTCGTATTAAGTGTATTGATTCGTATTATTGTAGAATTCTTCCTGTTAAGAATTCATATGGATATATGTACATATACTCATGCAAGATTTCATGAAATCTTTAGGAAAAAGAAATAAATAAAATAATTCTAGAACCTAATTAGTTGTGAAAATTACATTGGATGGTATATTGTAGGACCAAAACATTTTTCATCCTTATTTCATATACATACACATGCATATAAGTGTATAGGATAACCTAGAAGGCTCCAAAACATTTCCTTCATTCCAAACATAGAGAGAAAAAAAACAAAATGAAGAACCAGGTGAACAGTAACCCGATTTGCTACAGTACCTCCAAAAAAATTGTTGTTTTTCCATCTTCTTTCAAATTCAAGCCTTCAACCTAGTATATTGAGTTCCCCGAGCATCGTGGAAGCAATACTTCAAGAAAACGCGTAAAAATTCGTAATTAAAACTGAGAAAGTTTGAAGGTCAATTTTGACTAAGTGTAAATTCTCTCCTTTTAAGTTGAATTGAAGCTAGTAAGTGACTTAGGGATTGTTAATTGAGTATAATAACCAAGAAAAATGGGTTGATTCACTTAGTTCTAAGCCTATGGAATATAAGGCTCAAAATGGGTTCTTTTTTTTAGGTTGTTTGCAGTTTCATGGTGAAATAAGTTTTGTTAGCAAGTTATGTAATTTTTGGAATTGAAATGGTGTCTAGTTGACTTGAAATTGTTGCTATTGTTATTGTTGTTATTGTTGGCTGAATAAGGGGTCAATTGGAACCCCAGGATGGCTTAGTTTACAGGGGATATGCTGGCGAAATTTTTGTAGGATTTTGGAATAAATTTAGCACTTATAATGTTGCAAAAAGGTTTTGTTAGTAATTTGTGCATTATTGGTATAATTGTAGACGTGGAACATTCCGGAACTTAAGCTGAACTAGTTGGGCGTGGAAAGTGACTTGGAGGAGTACATAAGGTATGTAAAGCATCCTTGGCATGATATTTTAAACATATGAGCTTCCGACCGGCTTTACTTTGAAACTTAGCCACAAGCAAATCCTATGTTGTCATCGGTACACCATAATTTTCATGTTGGGTTTAAACTCCTATATTCTTGATAATTATAAAGTTGGACAACAATGTGATCCTATAGATGAAGTTTGGAAAAATTCCTCTTCCGTTAGTGAATCGTTTGGTCTCTAATTCCTAAGTATTCAAGATTGTTCATTGAGAAACTAGGATCCTTACGAAACGACAAGTTTGTCAATTATGTAAGCAAGGTGACAAATTAGAGCTTCATGAAAATTAGTAAGCTAGAAGCCATCTAAGAGCGCTTACAATAAATTTTGCACTTATTTGCTACTATATTGGATACAAGTAGTCCTCTAGTATTTAGAAATTCCCATAATCCAAAGCTAAATATGAACACAAACCTCAACTTACTATACTTTTGGAGAACTTAAGTAACATAAGGATTCTTGAAATTTGTTATGGCTACTTGAACTTACATATTTTTGTACAACTTTGAATATGAGTACTAAATGGATCTCTAACATGAAGAGAATTGTGATGATAAATGTCCGCCCTTAAAAATAACTATTGATGAAATGGAATCAAGTTTGGAATTAAAGAATAAAATTTTATACATATGATCTTCTCCACTCTGTTCGTGCTCTATTATATTCGTTCACCGGTACTCGGGCCAGTTATGGTCGTGCGTAATATACTATATATGTATTTTTGAAGGTGGTTAGATACGACGGGTTTGGCTTCGCCCAAGGGCCGACTTTGCTTAGACGAAGTTATGCTGCTATTGGGCTCTCTGTCTGGGTGGCTCTAAGCCACATATTTGTTGTAGGATCTATGACTACCGGGATGCCGGCTCACCATCCTACCCTCTGATTTGTGTTTTGGAGATGTCGTGATTTGAACGATCCGGTGTATGGTGTGGATGACACGTGTTTGGGGGTCGCCATCATTCTCGGTCCGTTTGGTATTTATTTGATGTATTAGGAACTTTGTAAGCATCTTCTTTGTCTCCTTGTAAACAAGGTAAAAACTTAAATTTGTCACGTGCACGAAAATAACATCCTATGTGCACGCTTGGTCTGTCACCCTGATAACTACATGTACATCCTAAGTTTATGTTTCTCTGTTACTCTGGGGCTATTTGTACCTCTTATATTTGTATTCTATTTGGTTATGCTGGTAATTATATGTACTTCTTGCTTTACATACTCGGTATGTCTTTCGTACTGACCCCCTTTCTTCGGGGGCTGCGCCTCATGCCCGCAGGTGTCTGACGTACAGGGTAGCAGACTTCCAGAATAGGACTTCGACTTGCGGTCTGAAGCGCTTCTTTGATCCGGAGCTAGATTTTGGTATACTCACTTGTTACTATTTTGCATTACTTTCACTTTTGGGTATGACGGGGGCCCTGTCCCATCGTTTGATTCTGTATATCTGTACTAGAGGTCTGTGGACATATTGTGATTATGGGTCCTATTAGTTAGCTTGTGTATTATGTATATATGCTTGTATATAGGACTTAGCCACCTGTCTGGACATTCTGTACTTATGCTGTATTTGTTAGGCGGCAGAATCGCAGCGGTGACCTTGTCGGCCCACATATGTATATGTTTTTGTTTGTTATTCGTTTGTTGGATCGCTGGACTTTTCTGTTTCAGGTGACTAGTCAATAAAACGAAGGAAACTCTGCCGAATTTTTCTAAAATGAATAGTAATTCATTCTGGATTTTGATTTGGTGTCATGTTTGGGCGTCCCAAACGGGTGTCAGTCACGGCTCATAGGTTGGGACGTGACATGATTGTGCATTGTTAGAAGCTCTGTCGGATGGGCTCGGCAACCTTGTTTCTTTGGAACAGTTACATTTATGCAATTGTGAAAAACTAGAGCTTCTGCCATCCAGAGAAGCCATGCGACGTCTTACTAAATTATGCAACCAGGAAATCGAAGGCTGCCCAGAGTTAGAAAATAGTTGCATCTGAGTGGCCCAAGTGGTCCAAAATTTCCCACATTCCAAATATTAAATTAGGTGGATATATATATATACACACATAAAAGGTAAGCTCCTAAGCTTAAAATTGAATTACCATTTTACCCCTAAAGTAAATCAAAATATAATAAAGTGACAAATTAATTATAAATAGTAAATGGTAATAATTATTTTAAAAACTTTATCCATCCAAAATAACATTTATTCTTCTATTACCAATTAATCATAGTCCAAAACGTGAAGAAGTTAGAAAGTTGAAAAATTATTCAATAAATGTTAGATTCAAAACTGAAATTGCATTCAGAATAGTAATTATCCATTACTACTATGAATTCAAAACTGAATAAGAAGGGTCAATTTTCATCATTATGTAGGAATTAGTTTCAAAATAAAAGTTGAATTTAAAAGGTCGTCATTACGTGGCTCATATTTGCAAAGTACGTACGGTAAAACTAGTATAACTAAAAGTGGGAAGATTTTAGGCTCAAAGTTGGATTATCCTTTTGTCACTATATCATTACTTATTTAACCTTATGTCATTACTTATTAAATATTAATTTAAATTAATAATAATAGTTAGGTGTAGCTACGCCAGTTCCTTTCCCTACTTGCCTTCTTTCTTTCCATATACCATACGCATTGTTCTGTTCCTCCTCTACACATTTTCTTCTTCTTCTACAGGTGGTGTTCCTTCTTAATTAATATCACCTATTAATTCTGCAACGGTTAGGCTGTTCAATTCCCTTCCTGCTCTCACAGTAACAGTCCTATCAAGTGTTGTTTCAACATCAGCACAGTATGTTGATGAGCATGAAAAATTCTCTTAGTAACAATCATCTCCAAATCTTTTTATATTCTTCATTGATCTCTATATAAATCTAATGAACAACATGACTTTGTCCCATCAATATATTACTCCTTTCTGCCTCAACCAAATACATCATCGCCAAGTACTTTTGCTTTCTTCCCTTTATCTTGAGTTTCTCTGCTTTCCTATTTATTTTTGTGCGCAATCTGATTCGTGAGCTCATTAGTGTAAAGTATAAAATGATAACTTTGAATCAATTTCCGATGATGAATAATCATAGATGTGAGTTGTGATTTTGCATGGGTGGTATATGTGAGTTTGTGTTCGGGTGGTGAAGTAAACCTATTGGACTTTCCAAATTGACATTTTATTGGCTATACTAATCCTTTGTAAATTGTCTGCCTTTCATATTGGACAATCCAAGTTGGCATTACTAGTGTTATCTTTCAGAATCAGATTCATCTTTATTGTGGAGTTATGTGCTTCTTCATCATTGGATCATCAACTTTTTCATGTATATCCATTTTCTCTTTTATCTACATCCCTAGTAATGGACTCAACTTTCCTGTCACTACATAACCCCTGTGATAAGCAAAGCACTAAATCCTTTGGGTCTGCTGAAGACTTTGAAAGGCGAATTTTTGGTGATAGTACGGGAGACAGGCGAAGTTCAAACTCCTTTTTCAGAAAGCTTGATAACGCTGAAGAGTCTTATCATAGAAAAATCAAATCTCTGCTGTAGAAATCGTAGTAGTACTGTTTTATAAGTAATGTAATAGAATCACAGCCCAGAATGTATTTTTCACTCACGGACCATGTCTGTCGTTCTACCTAAATCATGTATCTGACATAAAAGAAATTACGACAACATTTAGGATCAGATGATATATATATATATATATATATATATATATATATATATATATATAATTAACCAACAATTAGGACATCGTTAATCACGAAAAACCAACTTCATTTACATACATGTGGTTGCGCTGACTACCTAAATTCATCTTACGTTCGTTTATATAAGGTGTTTGAATCGGCTTAAGATATATCCACTGACTTTTGTATATTGCATCATTCTGATGTTAGTGCTACTCATCACAAATATATTACCACATTAGTTATATCATTTTAAAATATTAGGATTAACTAATGCAGGATTCACGTGCAACGTCGCACATGCTCAGAGACTAGTGTATAAAAAGCGTAGAGGAATCCATTTTTTGCACTCCTTTTTTCAAATGACACGATTTTTACTGTTTATTAAATTTTCATTTATACTTGTTAGAGGAATGCAGTTACCTTAGTTTATGTTCCGACACCACATTTGTTTTGTTGAAGAACAAAATCTTCGACCGTAGACATTATGGGACAGTTCCATGAATATTTACCAACAATTATTAATTGAAAGTATTCGTTTGTTTCTAAAATATGTATAGCAAAACGGTTGAAAGTGATGTTTCTTGAAATTTATATTAAGCATTGGAAATCTTTTAAGTAGCCAATTGAAAATAAAAATCTGCATAATTAAAAATTTAAAATACTTGAATAAGATAATTGTTCATTATTAAGTATTTCATACGCATAGCATTAGCTTGTCATAACAGTTTATTTTGCGTAAGAGGATGTTAAATACAGAGAGGACAAAATTGACCTAAATTTGA
Organism: Solanum virginianum; assembly: GCA_000787875.1. Taxonomy (NCBI): domain Eukaryota; kingdom Viridiplantae; phylum Streptophyta; class Magnoliopsida; order Solanales; family Solanaceae; genus Solanum; species Solanum virginianum. Next base: position 16,913 of record DF361220.1, on the reverse strand, counting down.
TGTCTATTTATTGTAGAGGTTTCTACAGTTTTCACAGTAAAACAAAAATCCCTGTTCAATTTGCAGGGGATAGATTAGAACATTTTGCATTAGCGGTGCTTTTGGAGACTCGGAGAAAATCCCTATTCAATTTGCAGGGAAAAAATTAGAACATTTTGCATTAGCGGTGCCTTTGGAGACTCGGATTTCATGAAGCTTGATATTTTAAGGTGAGTTAGTTTTTGTCCATAAAAAAGATTGCAGATGGTGGATTTTAGATCAATACTTTTTTTTTGCTATGAAATAGTTTTAATTTCCCCCCTATGTGTTGCTTTTAGATCATCCTACTTATTACCCTTATCTCGTTAACTGTTCTTAACAAATTGAAAACACTCGAGGAACAATTCCAAGTCTTATATTATTGTTGTATCGAATTTCAGTGAGAGAGTTGAATTGGGAAATTTTGATGTTATTGATTGAGCTTGTTCCAGAATGAGAAAGACCTCATCTATATATACATGTCACCTAACTGTCACTACCACTAACTTCACTAACATCCGTAACTGATTAATGAACAAATTAATCATTACATAATTACATGGCTAAGTGTGTGATGAACTATTAATTCCAATATATAGAGGTCTATATACGTTTCTTGATATTCACACTTGTCATTACTTTCATTTCTCAGGATATTTTCTTAGTTCATCAAAACTCGCGATCGAGGGAAGAAAGACTGCTATTTTATGAATCTTATAGCAAAGAGTGCCCCATTGACTCTTAAAATGTTTCTAGCAGTACCTGTTCATGTTTTTTTTAGTGGTTGCTTGTAATGAGCTGACTTTTACTGTTTCCGTGTTTCAGAATCATGATTGAAATAATGACATGGACCTCATATTTGAAAATTGCATCTCTAACTCATTTGCATTTGGAGATATTATTTCAACAAGTCATGCATCTTTACCACTTGTACATCCCTAATATCCCAAATAAATTCTCTCTTGAGAAAGTTTATTTTTCGTCTTTTTTGTGAGCGAGTTGATAAATGAACAAAATCAACCCCTTATGCATACAACAAAGTCAAAATCGAATTGGGTTCGGTTGATTAGCTGGAGGGGGTGTCATGTCCGGCATAAATTATGTCGTATATCACTCGAAAGAATGTAAGGATCTAAACATCATAAGATCGAACCAAGACTTTAAATTATGTTTTCGGAAGTTTTTGGCCTAGGGTGCCCACCAAGGGACCCTCCACGAACCGTAGTGCCCGCCACTGTCCATGAAGGGTCACATGGAAGGACCTTAGGCCTAGTATCCAGGCTGCCTTGGAGGTATGGCTCACCATGGACCATGGCGTGGGATCTTTTACATCAAGTTAAGTCCAAAGAATTTCTAGCAACTAAGTTTTCATATGAGTCAACAGAAGGGTCAACTTCAAATGATCATATTCTCGTGGAGGGCACCTTCCTCTTGGCCTGCCTTGTTTTTGCCCAAGGATGCACACCACAGACCTTACTACAGGCGTGGTGCATACAACAATCCATGATGTGTGTGCCGTGTAATGTACTCCATCAACTTTTCAAGCACGGTTACGCCGTAAGTTTATTTTGGTCATTTTCCTAATTTCTAACCTTTTAATGGACGATTTTAGACTATAATACCCTCCTAAATGTATACTAACCAATCCTAATGACTTTGGTGCACCCATAACACTTAGCCTCTCAAGATCACTCTTCCAAAAACTCCCAAATCCTCATTCAAGCTCAAGCCAAGAGTTCATCAAGAATCTTCAAGTTTCAAACCAATTTCATCTGTAATTCTTCAATTCACCTTAAGTTATGTGAAATTAATTCATGATTACCTTTAAATAATGGAGTCCAACCTATTTCTCATCTAATTCGTCTATTTTCAAATTATGATCAATTAGGATTTTCAAATGATGTTACTATGATACGGCCTATGTTTAAATGATGAGGTATGCATTACTTTCAATCCTCTTGAATTACATAAAATTCATGAGATCATATATGCATAATTAGCTTCTTCACTACTTACATTGTATGCTTATGATATGTTAAGAAGGCTAGTTTGGGATATAAGTCTCATAAGAACTCTTATCAATTCCTTAGTTGTATCACAATCAAGTCTTTCGGCCTATCAACCATCCAATTTGTGCCCAATTAATCACATCTTTCGAGAGGGGTTTAGACAATCCTTAAGAGGACTATCAATTAGACCAATCATTTGAGTTCAATTACGAAGACTCTCACGGCCATCAAGTTTCATAAACATCATCATCATGCTCAATCACAACCACAATCACAATAATATTGTCAAGACATTAAACTCAATTCCTAGATTCATTTGTGGAATCTTTTATTAAATAATATCTACGGTTTATGAAATAACTTATGTAAAAATAATTGTTCAGTAATTCAAGTTCATGATGATTATTAAGCATGTAAAATACATAGCATATATAGTTTACAAGAAATCCTTCAAAGAAATATGCATGGAGATCTCACTTTCAAACTCTTTCTATTACCATCAATGGGGACACATGAAAGAACAATTACATGCTTTAGTTTAGCCTTACATACTGGAAAAATTGATATTACAATAAGAGTTTGAAGAAGGCTTATTTTCTTGAGGAAAATTTTTGATCTTGGAATCTTGATGCTTATTCTTGAGGAAAATATTTGTCGAAGGACTTCTCTTTGATTCTTGACTTAGAATTATTAGAGTTCTTGATGAAGAACCCTAATTCTTGTAAAATCCTTTCTTTAAATTCTTGAATTCATTTTCTTGAAACCCTAGGTTATTATTTAAGATTTCTCTTACATATTCATGAATAGGTGAATAAATTTGGGTTGGGAAGCTTGAAATTTATGGAGAGTAACTTATGTTGATGATAAATCTTGAAAGCTAACCTTAATTTGATGATTTTCTTGGTTATTCTTGAGTGTTTAAGTTTAGGAGTCAAGAAGAGAGTTTTACTTATGAAAAGTTGACATTTTATGAGTTTTGGGATATGAAAATTAACCCCAAAGGTTATACGGTAAAAACACCCTCAAAATGTAATAAAAGGACATCATTTAACTTATTTAGAAGAGTCTTAGCCTATTCCATGTTGGGGAGCTGTCGCGGACCTTCGGACAACTTTGCACATCTCCAATAAAATGGTCATAATTGTTTACTTAGAATTCCGATTAAGGTGAAATTAGATGTGTTGAAAAACTAATTGAAAGATCTTTAATTGTAACACCCCAATTTTTTTTAAGCTGAGACAAGTCATCCTTCATATGATATAGGATTTTAATTGAGGATTCTTAATTGAGCATATATGTTAAAGTCAATTTCTTAGTATGGGAATATAATTGGAGATAATATGTCAACTAAGTTTTCATATGAGTCAACAGAAGGGTCAACTTCAAATGATCATATCTCCTAAAGTAATAATGAGTTAGGTGACCCATAATATATCAAATCGAAGATATTTGAATTGGCTTTCCAATGCATGTGATTTTGATTTAATCAGAGTTTGGAAGTAGAAAATTATGACCATTTTAGTGAAGGCGTGCAAAACTATCTGAAGGTCCGGGATAGCTTCGCGTCGCGGACAAAACGCGGACCCTCACTAGATAAGAAATGACATTTTTTTTCTTTTATTTTGAGGGTAATTTTATCCTAACACCTTTATGGGTCTATTTATGGTCCCAAAAACATATAAAATGTCATTTTTCATAATCAAAACCCTCTCCATTTACTCCTAAATATAAACGCTCAAGAATTATCAAGAAAGTCATGAAGTTAGGATTATCTTTCAAGATTTATTCTCAAGGTAATTTATTCTTCATAAAATTTCAATCTACCCAACCCAAATTTCTTCATCTATTCATGAATCTCTAATAGGATTTAAATCATAACCTAAGGTCTCTTTTACTTTAAAAGAACTACCAATATTAAGGATTTTCTCCAAGAAAGCAAGTATTCATCAAACTTCGATGGTCATATCAACTTTTTAGATATGTAAAGGCTACCCAAAAGCATGAAATTGTTCTTATTTGTGCCCCGATGTAAAGTTAGGGTGCAAGATTGATAATTATAGTCTTGAATGGTGATTTCTTGAAAGTTTTCTTGAACATTGTCTTTAAATTCTTGAATATTATATTTATTTCTTGAATATACTCTTTAAGTTATAATTTGTATCCTAAATTGATGAACATCATGCTTAATGTTTACTATATACATGCATTATTATATGATTGTGATTTAACCCTTATAAATTCTCTCTGTAAAAATTTAAAAAATGAACTTAGGGAATGTTTAGTGTCTTGATTGTCTGAATGTGATGTTTGACTGGGCCTGAGCCCTGAGGTGAGTATATTGATGACTGTAATAGCTGAAAATAGCATTGATAGAGATGAGTGAATATTTATTCTTGAGTTGAAAGGATAGTCTTGTCTTTGAGTTGATAGATGATGAGATAAGGTTAGTGTTCTTGCCCTTAGGGGTTGAATGATGGAAGTTCTTGATGGATTGATAGACTTATGAGCATATTGAGTCCTGGAAGGAGTATTAACACTGAAATGGGTAAGAGTGACTCCCACTCATACTCATGAACTATGTGGCCAGCATAGGAGAAGATTGAATCGTGAAAGCGCATGTTTCCTTTGTCCCAAAAGAGGACTTGACAGAATTTTTGATTCACTATCAGACTCATCTTTTACCCCGGCAAGGTACTGGATGAATGTGGCAATGATATCTCTTTGTTGTATCACTACCGGCTCATAAAAGTAGTTGTCTATTATAGAAACTCCTGCATAGGTTAGATGGTGATAAAACTCCGATGTGATGTGATTATTTGATGTTTTGATGGATAGCGAGGTGATAGAGTCTTGTCCTTTAATCTAAGGTGAGGATGAGTGATTAATGACTGATTGCTATATTATTCTATTTACTTTAGCCCGTTTTACATAGAGTATGTTCCACTACTAATGTCCCTTTGGCGATGCATCATTTTATGATGCATAGTCTATAGATAGAGGACTTCAGTAGGCTTATTATTGAGGTTCACAGATTCTCGACTGAGATTTGGTGAGTCTTCCCTTGCCTTCGGAGGACACATTTATTTCTTTTATGTCCTTGAGTTATTTTACTGGATTGTGGTAGTCATGGCCTATCATAGGACCTCCTTAGATGATAGTTATAGAGGCTTCATAGACATAGACAATTGATAGTTGAGGTCGGGATTGACTATTGTTTCCCACTCTTTATTTCTATTGAATTGCTTATTTTCATACTCTACATGATAGGATTGTGATAACCCACTAATAGTCTATTTTCTCTTATTATCTTCCGCATATGAGTTGATTAAACGAATACAATGAGACTAAGTGGTTTGCTTGGGGGCTAGTAATAGTCTCCGGGTGCTAGTTACGTCTAGGGTACCCTCTCGGGGCGTGAAAAACTTGGTATTAGAGCACAAGTTCAAGAGTTCTAAGGAGTCTATGAAGCCGTGTCTAGTAGAGTCATTATTGGTGTAAAGAGCTCCACATCCATCATTTAGAAGCTATAGGACATTGAGGAATTATTTTCCTTCTTTCATATTTTAAATCGTGCGATAGAGCTATATCCTAAGAAGTATATGATGATTCATGCGTTACTCTAAACCTTTAGACTATGGCTCATCCACAAGGTGATAGATATGGTAATGTTCAAATTCTTACCTATGAGATCCCTTGCGATATAGTAATCAAAATGGTAGAGAGACTGCACCAAGCTCGAGAGAAGCCGACCAATGTGCTAAGTGGATTGACTGGAAGGAGTGCACTATTACTCATATAAATCATACATTTGCGTTAGCTCTACATGTACCCAGAACCTCTTTTTCCAAAACTTGCCTTCGATGTTATCTATGAGAGAGAAAGTTATGTCTCCAAAGAGTTTAATATTACCACATAAGAGTAAGATGTGTGGTCTTATAAACCCTGAGTAGAATTGAATCATCCTAGTTAGAAGGATGATAATGGAAAAAAAGGGACGAGATAGCATGAGTGATGACTGATTAAGGCTTATAGTTAGAGATATATATCCATTAGGTAACTAGTGAAGGGATGAGTCGATAGCCATAAGTTTGATAAAAAAGTCGAAAGTACCCTATGATTTCCATGAATAGATGAGGTATAGAGAGAGTTAGTGTCAGAATGTGTTAGAGCATTCCCCAAACTAGAAGATGAGGTATAGAGAGAGTTAGTGTCAGAATGTGTTAGAGCATTCCCCAAACTAGAAGGAAGTGTATGTTGATGTGTTGTATTATGATATTATTGAGGGTGAAGTGTAGCTTTTGAATAAGGGTAAAGAGTGTTTTTAATGAGATAGATCTAAATTAGTCTTATGATTGTATATGGGAGTTTATGAGATTCATAGAGTTATAAGCTTAGCCAAATAAGGAGGTATAGTGAATGGGTGAGTGGAACATGAGTTGTGAAGAGGGTATGTGTTGATTGATTACTCGCTATGAGATTTTAGTAGGATTATATTCCCTTAAGTCTTACCGAGTAATTGCAAGTTGGCATTAGAGAGGTGTGTAATAGATACACATGTTATTGCTAGACACTAAGCTTGAATTTTGAGGAGTAGTGTTAAAGAGGAGATAGCATGATGATAGTGACAATCCTTATTGGAGATTTAACCTAAGAGTCTTGTCGTAGTGCATGTTCAATGATTAAGATGTTGACTCGCAAGAAGGATGATTCTAGGAGTAAAGTAGAAGTACCCCTTACATGGAGATAGTAAATTAAGATAGAAGCACTAGGAAAGAGGAGGCTTAAGAGGTTTAAGATATGTAACTATGATTGTGTACAAATGGGTGAGGCTCTAAGTTATGGCTTTTATGAGAATTCGAATAGTATATTTGAGTTTTTGATGTGGAGTAGGCTGATATAAATAACCTGTGTCATCACAAGAAGCTGAGCGATTAGGGTATATGAGTAAATGATGATGAGTTCTCCATAATAGTCTAAATCTTATACAAATAAGTTTATAAGAGCACAGAGATTGAGCATTAGCAGGCAAAAAAAGGATGTTAGATTGTAATAATTGTGGAAAGTGATTATGTACGCCATTAAGAACAACAAATAGAGAGAGAGAGAGAGAGTTCCATAGAGATATGAGGAAGCTAAGAGTGATATCGTGGAAAGGAGTCTAAGTAGGTAGTCATATGTATGTGACTATAGAATAACAGAAGGGTTTAAGATGCATATTCTTATGGATAGTGATTCCTTGACCATTTGGAGGTATATACTTATAGCTTAGTAGAGGAAATTGATTCACAAATTCAGATAGAGGACCTTGAGAGCTAAAGGGGAGATAATGATATGATAAATCGAAGTAGATCTTGAGTTTTTGGATTATGATTGACTGATCAAGATGAGATATCAATTCTTTTCTGTCTCATATAGTCCTTATACTTCAGTTGAGGTAACATTCCATTCCCTTCAGGTGTATGACTGTCGTACCTATGGTCTAGTCCCATGCACATCATGTTACTTCCCGATTATGTTGAGATTTGAGGATGAGAAGAGATGGATTAATTCATTAATCTTGATCTTATCCCCATGAATCCAAGAGTTTCTAGTCCTATGCTGAATGAGATGCGACTTGAGTTTTACACTAGTATAGTTCTGTTAACATAGAATGAGACCATATGGGCGAGAGAGATTGTAATCTATAAATGTTCTCAAATAAGATTTTTCGATTGAATCATTCTAATGATCTTTTGTTCCAATATATTTGAGTAATCCAGCTTTCCAGCTCTAATAGAAGTGTTGATGATAGTAGAGGGGTGAAGGTTGATGAGAGAGACCGAGAGTTTTTTATTCTAATGTCATCTTACGCATGCACTAACCTTCGGCTTGTTATGCCATTGTTGATGGTAGGATGTAAAGTATCAAGTTTCAGAGGTATGATCTTTTTTATTTTGCACGGAGAGATAGTAGTTTGAGGTTTTACAAAAAAAGGGAAGTAATGAGTTCCTCTAGGTTCAAATTGTGATGTTGAGAGTAGTAGATTGAGGATGAGGGTAGATTAGGAGGAGTGAATGTATCCTTATTATGGTATTGGTGTTAAACTTATGTCATGCAGAGATAGAGATAGGAAGGAGAAGGGAGGTAAAACCTTATGATGAACAGTAAATAGGTAAAAGTATGTTGGTGTGACTTTAAGTGAGAACTCTTTGAATGGTGGAGGTAGAAGTCCTAAGTAGGCTTGAAAATTCTAAATATAGTAAAAGTGGTTAGAGTGATAGGATTGAATTTGGGGTTATTGTTATGTGAATATTGATGATAGACTAGTGAAGACTTCATAATAAGGGTTTGAGGAAGAGTAGTGAGGTAGTAAAGACGACTAGTGATCTTTCAATGGAAGTCTCTGTGGAAGTTTAGAATTGAGTATTGAGGATTTACTTTGTATGAGTATGATCATCTTGGGAATAATGCCTTAAGGCTTAGAAGTAGGCTTGAATGGAAGGGGAAGATGTGATTAGATAGGAATTTGAGTAAGAACTATAAACTTATGTTGAGGGAGTAAAGTGTCATGAAAAGGAGTACAATTGAGATGAGGTGCTAAGCCTGACGAGTTGCAGATGAGGTGCTAAGCCTGACGAGTTGCATATAGAGTCTTATGTATCAATGGTCCTATTCCCCATTAGAGTTGATAGCTTCCTTCTTGAGTTTGAAATACTGATTGTCGAGGTGTTCAAATGATTCAAAATGACTGAATTATGACATTCCATTCATTTTACATATAGTACATTCCATGTACTAATTTCCCTTTGGTGCTGCATCATTTTATGATGCAGATTTTATAGACAGAGGACTTCAGTGGGCTCATCGTTGAGGTTCACAGATTCCTGACATAGATTTGGTGTGTCCTCCCTTGCCTTCGGAGAATACATTTATTTCGAGTCTAGATTATTATTCGTGTTTGACGATGAGAATGTTGAAGGTAATAACCTTACCCTAAATTGATTGTCTTTTCTTGAGTGGGTAATCTATTCTTGACTCTAAATAGGGATTGTTAATAGTGATGAGGAGTCGAAAGTTTGATTGACTGATGGGAGTGTCAAGATGAATTCTAAGTCTATTCGTGCCTTGATATCCACCTTTACTCATCATTCGAGAACAAATGATACCAAGGGGAAGATAATGTAACATCCCATTTTTTTAAGCTAAGATGAGTCATCCTTCATATGATATAGGATTTTAATTGAGGATTATTAATTGAGCATAGATGTTAAAGTCAATTTCTTAGTATGGGAATATAATTAGAGATGACATGAGGTCATAGTTCTAATGTAAGATTTTATAAAAGTTAGGTGAATCAATGACTTGTAAGTTGTATATACGTGCTAGGAATAATTCTTAAGTATTTAAAGTATATTAGGCGTGATTTAGAGTCATAAGGGATCTTTTACATCAAGTCAAGTCCAAAGAATTTCTAGCAACTAAGTTTTCGTATGAGTCGATAAAAGGATCGACTTCAAATGACTATATCGCCTATAGCATAATGAGTTAGGTGACCCATAATATATCAAATCGAAGATATTTGAATTATCTATTCAACGCATCTGATTTTGCCTTAATCTTCATTTGGAGTAGAAATTTATGACCTATTTTAGAGAAGGGGTGCAGAGCTGTCTGAAGGTCCGTGACAGCTTCGCGTCACGGGACCAAACGCGAACCCTCACTAGATAAGTAATGACATTTTTTTCTTTTATTTTGAGAGTACTTTTATCCTAACATCTTTAGGGGTTTATTTATGGTCCCAAAAACGTATAAAACGTTAGTTTTCATAATCAAAACTCTCGCACTTCACTCCTAAATATAAATGCTCAAGAATCATCAAGAAAGTCATGAAGTTAGGATTATCTTTCAAGATTCATTCTCAAGGTAAGTTATTCTTCATAAAATTTCAATCTACCCAACCCAAATTTCTTCATCTATTCATGAATCTCTAATAGGATTTTAAATCATAACCTAATGTTTCAAGAAAATAAATTCAAGAATCCCAAGAACGAATTTCTTGACTCTTCTTCAAGAATTATGGTTCTTCATCCAGAACTCTAAAGAGTCTAAGTCAAGAATTCAAGAATCAAAGAGAATTCTTTCAACCATTTCTTTTACTTTAAAAGAACTACCAATATTAAGGATTTTCTCCAAGAAAGCAAATATTCATCAAACTTCGATGGTGATATCAACTTTTCAGATATGTAAAGGCTATCCAAAAGCATGAAATTGTTCTCTTATGTGCCCCGATGTAAAGTTAGGGTGCAAGATTGATAATTATAGTCTTGAATGGTGATTTCTTGAAAGTTTTCTTGAACAACTTAGGGAATGTTTAGTGTCTTGATTGTCTGAATGTGATGTTTGACTGGGTCTGAGCCCTGAGGTGAGTGTATTGATGACTGTAATAGCTGAAAATAACATTAATAGAGTTGAGTGAATATTTATTCTTGAGTTGAAAGGATAGTCTTGTCTTTGAGTTGATAGATGATGAGATAAGGTTAGTGTTATTGCCCTTAGGGGTTGAATGATGGAAGTTCTTGATGGATTGATAGACTTATGAGCATATTGAGTCCAGGGAGGAGTATTAGCACCGAAATGGGTAAGAGTGGCTCCTACTCATACTCATTAACTACGTGGCCAGCATAGGAGATGATTAAACCGTGAAAGCGGATGTTTCCTTTGTCCCCAAAGAGGACTTGACAGAATTTCTAATCCACTAACAGACTCGACCGTTATCCCAGCAAGGTACTGGATCGATGTGGCAATGAGATCTCTTTATTGTATCACTACTAGAAAATAGTTAGTGATTATCGGTTATAGAAACTCACAGATAGGTTACATGGTGATAGAACTCTGATATAATGTGATTGTTTGATATTTTGATGGATAATGAGGTGATAGAGTCTTGTCCTTTACTCTGAGGTGAGGATGAGTGATTGATGAGTGATTGCTATACTATTCCATTTACTTTAGCCCATTTTACATATAGTACATTCCATGTACTAATTTCCCTTTGGTGCTGCATCATTTTATGATGCAGATTTTATAGACAGAGGACTTCAGTGGGCTCATCGTTGAGGTTCACAGATTCCTGACATAGATTTGGTGTGTCCTCCCTTGCCTTCGGAGAATACATTTATTTCTTTTATTTCCTTGAGTTATTTTACTGGATTGTTGTAGTCATGGCCTTTCATGGTACCTCCTTAGATGATAGTTACAGAGGCTCATAGACATAGACAGTTGATAGTTGAGGTCGGGATTGACTATTGTTTCCCACTCCTTATTTTTATTGAATTATTTATTATCATACTCTACATGATAGGGATTGTGATAGCCCACTGATAATATATTTTCTCTTCTTATCTTCTTCATATGAGTTGATTGAACAAATGCAATGAGACTAGGTGGTTCATTTGGGGGCTAGTAATAGTCTCCGGGTACCAGTTACGTCTAAGGTACCCTCCCGGGGTGTGACATTAATTTGATATATTATTGTAAGATACCTAAAACATTATATTTTAGGAGATATGATCATTGAAGTTGACCCTTCTATCAACTCATACAAAAACTTAGTCGGGGGAAATTATTTGGACTTGGCTTGATGTAAAAGATCCTTATGACACTAAATTACATCAATGTTTTAAATACTTGGGAATTGATGCTCGCATATATATATATATACAACCTAAAATTTATTGGTCCGCTAACTTTTATAAGATCTCACATAAAAAATCATTAAGAAAGTTTTTAACTTAACTTCGTACTAGAGGGTTCATGTGACCTTAATTTATCTCCAAATATATTCTCACACTAAAAAATTGACTTTAACACCTGTGCTGAATTAGGAATCATTAATTGCAATCTTATATCATATAAAGGATGACTCAATCTTAGCTAAAAAATTAAGGATGTTACACCCGTCTTTATAGGCTCGACGTTTGTGGGAAAACCTCTGCCCTCGCAGAGGTATTGATTCTGTTGAGCTCTATGTTTGCGGAATACAAAATTTCTGAAACAATTTTTAATTTTCAAGTGACGGGTTTCATCATTTTCATCATTTTTAATATTCTAAGATCGGTTTTAGAGAGATTTATTAAGGACTTTCAACACAAGGCTTTTGGGTGATGTATGTTTGACCTATATCTTTGATTCCCATTATTAATTTGTGATTTTAACATAAAAATTAGAAACTTTAATTGGAGAAATTAGGGTTTTTATAGACATTAGTTTTTGATAGAAAAATGGTGATTGTGAGTTCATTTTAACTCCTCTTTGGAAACAGTTTTCACCATCAGATTCCTTCTTGGAGAATGTTTTAATGTATAAAAATTTAGATTCAGTGAACCTTTTTTGGAATGAAATTTTTGGATCATTTTGCCCTTTTCACCCAAATTGGTTGATTTTAGTGTCATTGGCTTCGTATTGAGATTTTGAATTCAGATTTGACTAGATTATGGCATTTTGAGTGTGAACTCAAGGGAGAAAGCTCTAATTTTTTGCTTTATTTTACTATTGATTCCTAAACCATGTTAAGGTTTAAGTCGATTCCTGAACCATGTTAAGGTTACTCGAATACTATATTTACTTTACTTGTAACTTACAATGATCAGGGAATTATTGTCGGCTAAGTTGAACCTGTAAATTGTGACAATTTGATTGAATTATGAAATCAACTTATCATGTGAGAGTGAAGGTTAGAGATTGATACGTTTTGACTTGTGTTTTGCTATTTGGAATCTTTTGTGATATAAGAACGTGGATTGTGGATCCTGTATATTTGATCATATTAGATATTGGAAATATTGTTGTTGATTTTCACTTGTGGGTTAGAGAATTGATTATAAGCTTGGAACAAATCGATCATTATATCTTGTATATTGTGATATTTGACTTGAATTGATGTATATGTTGTAAAGTGGGATCTTACATGCACCCCTCATTATTGCATCATATGAATATTGCATTCTTGACTGAGTTTAACTGATGCAACACTGATATAAATTAGGGAACGAGCTACACAAGTCGTGGCATATGACACTGAAATAAAATAGAGAATAGGCCATACGAGCTGTGGCATGAGACCTTGAATATTAGAAAAGGGCCACACGAGTCATAGAATGAGACATTGGTTATATAGGGAATGAGTCTCATGACCTGGGCAAGTACAAAGACAGATATGCATCCTATGGGCTCCAGCCTAATTGTATCAACAGATGTGAATTATAAGATAGATATGTATCACGATTACTAGATTTTGCATTAATTCATTTCACTTCATATCATTTTATTGCATTCCATATTATCTTATTTTGAGATTGTGGCTTGATTTGGTTAGTTGAAGTTGAATATGATATGATTATATCTGATTAGTATTTGTTAAATATTTGAGATTACTTTGAGGTATCTGTTGTATAATTGAGTTGTATATAGAGATATTATTTGTATATCTAAACAATATCTTGTAATAATTGTTGGAGATATTTATTGCGTGTAGTTCGGTGGTATGTTGTCGGTGTGGAAAGAGAATTTTGTTCAATCTTCTTTACTTGTATTTAGATCTTCTTACTGAGTGCCTGTTGTTTGGTACTCAGCTGTTGCTATATTTTTTGTAGGTCGTGAGCTGAGTCCCTCTTGTTAGATTTTTTCCAGTGCCAGGATCGAGCTTCAGGATTTCTTGATAGGTAGCTGCTTGTCTCTTCGGTAGACCCTCGAGGATTCTTTAACTTGTTATATTTTATTTAAGTACTAGACATTGAGACTTGTATTTTCTTAAAGTGTTATTGTTTAGAGGCTTATATATGTGACACGAGTTCTAGGATGATTTTTATTTCGATTTTCTTATGCTTGTCTACTATTTTTAGTCTTTATTTCTTCCACTTTTAGTATAATGTAATGATTAAGCAGGTTTAGGCTGACTTGTTTTGGTGGGTTAGAAAACTGCCATCACACTCTGTTTTTGGATCGTGACAAATACGTATGATTGTACCATGCAAATATTATTCAAATCAGAGACTACTTATCAAAATAAAAGTATAACACATGAAAAGGGAACAATAAGTTTTTTTTTATTTGGCTAATGCCTTATTGTAAGTTACATAGAAATAGAAATTGAATTTCAATTTTTATTTTGGAAGGAAGAAGCAAAGTGTTCCAACTTATAGTATTCCTTTCTATTTCATCCCATGAAATTTTGATTCTTCAATTTATGCTTTTATTAGTTTCTTCAATTCGACTTGGATAAGGCTTCCACCCACAATGACACTTTGCACCATCACAAAAATAGGCTACTATACCTGTACACACATTTTTACAATCATCATCTGTCTGACAACAACATACGACAACTTCCTTTGCTTCAATCTTTGGCGAAATATCTATTCAATCAAAAGTAACAATCTATAGTTAGTAAAAAAAAAAATCATATATGAGCACAAGAAGGTTTACAAAATAAACTTAAAAAAAAATTATAAAGAAGTATATGGTAATTCTTATTAAAAAAAATTAAATCAAGTAAAAGACTTACACAGTTCTATCGTCATAAACATGAGGAAAAGAGTCAACACTTTGAAAACCATATCTTAATTTTATATATGCTCAAATCACTTGATGATGATATTTTGCTTCCTCATGTCCTATTTATAACATATTTAGTTTACAATTTAAGAAAAGTCATCTGTTGTGAATCTTGTAACAAAGTTCTCTTTTTTTAATTGGTCAATTAAATTTAAGTTGACATAACAATATTTAGTTGTATCAAATAAGTCACTTGCACATATGATGGTTGACTTTGATTTGACTTTGTATGTTTGTATGTGTTGACTTTGATTTGACTTTGCATGTTTGTCATTTTAGCATGTGCTACAATCCAAAAGGAAAAAGAAATAAATCTAAACTTCTCTCTCTTCCATAACTTCTGTTTTTTTTTTTTCATCTTTTCTTACAAAACACTTTTCTTCCCGGTTATCAAGTAAAACTAGCATTACATGCAAGAGGAAAAATAAATTTATGTAATTTTGCCTTTGACTAATATGATGGAATCACATAATAAATTTAACCATATATTGGGAAAAAATAATATTTTGAATGTAATAATATAATAAAATCAAGTAGGTAAATTAGACACGTCATATGACAACTGCGCACGCATAAGTAGGCAGCTAAAATGGCATGTCGGACGATCTTCTGCCAGCTTCACCCCTCAAATCTCTCTTATATAATAGGATAAAATTTATTTACTTCTTACATGATTTTTTAAATCTTTATGGTTAGTCAATCAAATAAATCTAACAAAGTCAAACTAGCATTACATTTAATAGGAAAAATACAATTACTTAATTTTACATTTGATTGATGATTGAATCTCTCACACCCCATTTTTTCCTAAAACGGGATCTACAACGTCGGGACTACTCTTTTGGGGTAAAAGAATTGAAGAGTCGTCACCTAATGAATTAATGTCACGCCTGAGCCCACCTTGGACGTGGCCGGCACTCGAGAACCATTTTTGGTCCCAAGCGAACCACTTTGTCTGGCTACTTACTCAGCGGAAGACTGATAATAGTGGAAAATGGCTATTAAAGCATTAAACTGACTCATGAATAGACTGAATAACTGAAGGTAAAGTCATAAATACTGTCTGAATATATTAGAACTAAAATATTGACTCACAGTCCACGGAACCTCTACTACAATTATCTGAAATGGCTACTGAGACAGGCCCCAAGTAGCCAAAGCAAGAAAATATAAACTGCAATGAAATAACATAAGCCAACGGCCTCAGGCTGAGAAGAGGCATCACCAGAGCCTAGAAGCTAGCAAGTTCTCAATGGAGCGGCTGCTGAGGAACTCGATCACCTACGTTTGCATCATAAAATGATGCAAGTCCTAAGGATACCAATGTCACATCCCAACCTATGGGCTGTGACTGGCACCCGTTTGGGCACCCAAACCTCATAATTGAATTAGATTTCAAAAGAGGTTACTATTTGTTTTATAAAAAT